>CM024954.1:39407917-39517443 GCA_014282245.1 Rhododendron simsii
AAAAATTTGACAGGTTCAAGGAGATGAAACGCATTTGGGCCATGGACTTCCTCTTCTACCTATACGATCATTGTCATTCGATCGGTACAATAAAACATGTGCTATATCCACGATGGAACCCGTCACGATTCTACTAGTGTTCTAAATGTCACGATTTATTGGGTGCTCTTGGTATACATGCACACATACTATTGTTCGGATATTTTGTGCCAAAATTATGGAACCCATCACGATCATCGATCACCACATACTATGTTTTCCTCTGGTTTGCCATTAAAGCAAAACCCATGAGATACACCTTCAGTAATTCCATTAACATCAAAACACTAAATCTTTTGCTTACCAATCCATTAACGCACTTTTTGTTGTTGGACTTTCCCCGACTCTTTGAATCGACTAACTCATGTGGAAGTGCGGCTCACATATATAAGCTATCCACGAGGGAATCCATCACGATCATCACAATCTTGCATCACACATACTATTAATTAAGGTCGTGGCGGCGAATACCCATTTATTTTACTTGCCTCGTGGAGTTTGTTGGTTACGTTAAAAATGAGATTGGTCAGACATCAGAACATGCATGTGAATCATGAGTCATGAGTCAACCATGAGAAAGAAAGGCCAATGTGTATTGCTCCACCCATCCATTTTTTTTTGGCAACTGCTTTTTCTGAATTTAGGTTCTTCTATATAATTATAGTGTTTTTGGTACTCTCTTTCCATAGACTCGTGCATCACCATTTTATTTAGGTCGAGGAATTAACCAGAGCCGTTCCACTAATCTTTTGGGTCTATATATATGTTGATTGCTATAAGAAAATAATGTCATCGTGGAACAAATGGAGCCAGCACTGAACCTAGTGGACAAATGGATCCAATCAATCGAGCAATTTCATTGTGCTCCACAAGTGCTGATATTATATCTTACCCAACTACTTTAGGAACCCGGGGAGCCTTCGGGCCGTCCATTTTGACAATAGACGGATCTCAAATTTTTTTTTTTTTGGCTCGGCAAATGAAATTTTATTATGAAAGCTCGAAAGATACATCGAGAGGGCCCAACCATAGTAAGCACACAGTGCTTACATAATCGAGCAAAAGACAAGAGATTTTAGCTTACAGAGCATTGGGAAAAACACACCACACCAAGAACATTTGCCCTCCTAAGGTGGAAATTTTCGCTTGGAAGGCAGTTCAATCCAAGGTGGCTGCGAGGTCGATGCTCATGGGTAGAAACATGATTGTAGAGCGACAGTCTATTTCTTGCCCCCTACGCTCTTTGCTCATGGAAACTCCACAACACCTGTTTTTGCACTGTCCACTTTCATGGGCTGTTTGGTCTCATATTTTAGAATGGTGGTATGTTCAATGGGTTTGTCCCGAATCTCTAGGTGACCATCTAAGGTGGTGGATGGATTTTAAGTTCAGAAATCTGGAGAAAAGCTTGTGGGAAACTTCCTTCTTTGCAACGTTGTGGTCGTTATGGTTGGTGCGAAATGAGTATGTGTTTAACATTGCAATGGTGACAGCTGAGGTCGTGGTGGACAAGGTAAAGACTAGAGTCGCTACGTGGGTTAAGACCAAGTTCGATATTAAGGTGTATACGGTGGAGGAATTTAAGATTTTTTTGGATGGAATTAGGTTGTTAAAACTGTGAGGAGTTGTTTTGTCTGTTAGGTGAGTTTTGTTTCCTCCAACGTTTTGCTGGAGGGTGATGTCAAGTGTTCTCTTTTTAGTTCCTGTTTTGTGCTTGATCGCGTAAGTGCTGTATGCTTCTTGTGGTTGAGACCTTGATGTACCTCTTCGAGCTTGCAATAAATTTTCGTTTGCCGAGCAAAAAAAAAAAAAAAACACGATTTACAGCTTTAACAATTTAATTCCATCCAAAAAAATCTTAAACTCCTCCACCTAATATACCTTCACATCGACCTTTGCCTTATGATCTTGCTATCAATCTTTGCTCTCAATCTTTGCTCTATGGTTGTGCTATCAATCCTTTCTCTATGCATGCCTATCATTAATTCCTCGTCCTTGAAATGTTTCTGAATGACAGTTTGATGCTCACATGTATTATGTGACTTGGGTCTTATGCCAACTCTGCCTGTGCGCTAACGTCAATATATAAACGTCACCAAATTGGTGTGTTATTATTATTATTATTATTATTTTTGTAGATTTTCTATATAACTTTATAAGTAATGCTACATGATGTGACTCCAATATAGAGAAATATTGGAACTAGCACTCGACATCGTGGATATTATGCAATAAAAAGATTTGGGATGACGTTTTGATACTCTTTTACAACCACGAACATGACAGAGAAGCTTCTCCTCCTTATTAAGGATGCTACGAAAAACGATTTACTATTTTTATTTTCACACGCCTAAATGATCATGAGTGTTAATAATACAGTAGTCTTTACATCCCTTGTGCTATGGGCCCACAGGAATATATGGTAGAGAAGAGTGTTGTGATACGAAGAGATTGTGCCCCAGGAACACCCAATAATTTTTTCCTATTCATGGTTGTGACTATATATCCTTGGCCTCCAAACGTATCCGTTTTTTCAATGATAGTTAAATTGGCACACTGAAAGAAGAATTGAATCTCATGACCTTCTTTTTCTTGCATCTAAGTGCACTCCTAGTGTTGTTGAACCAAAGAAAATAAATCGCCATTGGGGTTAAGTGCACTCCCTGACGTACTCCTAAAACCTAGAATGTTCTGTTTTACTTCAAATACCTAAAAATAGAAAGTACATTTGTAATTCACCGTTCAAACAACTATTGGATCTCATAAAGTTATTTCTTTGGGTTTTTCTTTTTCTCCGGCTTGATACCATTGAGGGTCCTTTTAATATTTTTAATTTGTTTTTAAAAATTAATAAATTCTTTCACCTTTCAAAAATAAAAAATAAATAAAACTATTTCTTGTACGTACCTAATATACATCAATTTTTGCGGCTAATGGGGATTTTTTTGAAACAAGGTGGCTAATGTCGATCAATAAGATTTAGCACTGCTTATTTTGGAAAACTCACCCTTTAATGTTTATTATTCAAAAAAGAAGATTTAGAGTTATGTTAAAATCATTTGAACTGATGCTTTATAATTTGATTAATTTGACGTTCTAGGCCGGTTTTTCATACAGTCCAACAGGGCTCTGAGCATTAGATAAAGAATATTACGCGGGAAAGTTATTCCGAGAAAAATGGATTGAAGCGAAGTGAAGTAAAGGAAAATTTACTTTTCGAGTGTTCAATTGACAAAGTAAAACTTATTGTCCTTGGAGAAAACTTTCCAAGGACAATAAATTATTCCTACCTTTTTGTAGGATGTGTTTGGAGGAAAGTAAGTCCCTGTGAGAAAAGCATTTATGAAATCCCCACTATTTTCTAGGTAACTTTTTTTTTTGAATGAGGGACATAAGGGTAAATCCACTCACCCAAACACGTAGGCAATTGCTAATTAACTAGGTGAATGTGAGAGGATCTTAAACCCCGGCCCCCCCCCCCCCCCCCCCCCCCCCCCCACACACACACACACACACACACACACACACACAAAATTTATGGAAATTAAAGTCAGTTTTGCTCTCCTTTCCCATCCTTTTTGTCATTTGAATAGGGCCTAGGTGTTTTACTTCTGAACATAATGGTTTCTTCTCTCATTTTAAGCTCTCAGTATCATTTCTAGGATTATCAAGTTAACATTCATTCTAGAAAAGTGTTACATCAAAACATACAGAAATATAGACATATCAATCTACGCAATTATTTTTTGCAATATATTATTTTTCTATTTTTCATTCCATATAAAAACTAAGGACAAAGTACAAACGAAACCAAAGTTTCTCCTTCTTTCTTATTATGTTCCATTTCATTCCTTTTATTTTTCCTTTTGTCCTATGGAGTACTTTTTTCAGCAACCAATTATATAAGAGGGCCTCCAAGGACCACCAGTAGTGGTTTTCAAAGTGGACATAGTGGAGATTGCCGCATTGATTTTGCCTAAGAAATTTGGGGTGATATTCTTCTCTTAGTGGTTGACCCTAAAAGCTTGAATTAAAGTCTATGTTAGGTTTAGAGTGCCCATGAATTTGGTTACAGACACTCTCTACGATTGCTCTAAAAATTTGCTTGTAGGTCGCAGTAGTGGTTACAAAGCGGATATGGTGAAGATTTCGTGTATAGATTTTGCCTAAGAATTTGGGGTGATCTTCTCTTAGTGGCTAACTTGGAAAGTTGAATAAAAGTCTACGTTGGGCTCGGAGTGCCCCACAGATTTGGTTACAAAATGTCACCCCATGCGACCGCTTTAAAAATATAGTTGCGGGTGTGACGTCGAATGCCGTAAGAGGCTTAATTGAAACCCTTTATAACACCAATTAGTTTTAGTAGAGATGATAGAAAAGCAATCCAACAAGTGGTATCCGAACTAGTAGGTCATGGGTTCGAATCGCAAGAGCACCATCATGTGTGGGAGGGACAATTGGGCCAAGAATGCCCTTATGGATACACAATATATGTCTTTCCATGCGATCGCTCGAATGTTATTGTAGATTTAACTGATCATAACCCTCCGGCCCTAACACCAATTCATTTTGTGATAGAAGGTGGAAAAGCGGTCCTACAGTATACTTGTATATATAGCTCAAGTGCTAGTTGTGATTACTGAGTGTCTAGGGAGGAAATAGGACCGATGGCCAGTACTCCCATCAATGTCTCCATTAGCTTAGTCTTGTATGCTCTTCTTGTTCCTTTTTCCCTATTTCTCTCCTCCTCAGATAAGGTCTTTGCATTTGATGGCGACCAGACTTTTCATACAGTTCAAATCAGCTCTCTCCGGCCATCTTCTGTTTGCAGCCCTTCTACCAAAGGTTACATGCATGATCCTCTCTCTCTCTCTCTCTCTCTCTCTCTCTTTCTCTCTCTCTCTCTCTTAATTGTGTATGAGAAAAAGATATCTTTTCTTTTTCCTAGATCACAGCGAAAGGGGATCACTGAAGGTTGTTCATAGACATGGACCATGCTCTGAACTCAAACAAGACCAAGCCAGCGCTCCAACTTTGACAGAAATCCTCTTTCATGACCAATCCAGAGTCAACTCAATTCAAGATCGACTCAACTTCAACAAGGCCCAGAAAATATCGTCCAAGGGATCCCGAACCACCCTACCGGCCAAGTCCGGCAACTCAATTGGCTCTGCTAACTACATCGTGACGGTCGGACTCGGGACTCCCAAAAGGAGCCTATCCCTCATGTTCGACACCGGCAGCGGCCTTACCTGGACTCAGTGCCAGAAATGCGTAAAGTATTAACAAGAGCTTTTTAAAAAATTAGAATTTCATATAAGTTTATTATTTCGACTTTTTGGTTTAAAATCAAGTAATGCTGCATAAAATGGGACAGGGGTTGTTGCAGCATCCTTGCAAAAGCGGTGTCGAGCGGTCGATCTAGTCATCTCAGCATGGACAGTTTGGATTAAATCTGAGCGCATACAAATTTGAACCGTTCATTGTTCAGTTAAATTCAAGTCGTCGATTGTCGAGATAAACGGCTAGATCAGCCGCTCTGCGTTCGCTTTGCAGGTGCTTCTTGGCTGCATCCCGCGTTCCGACAATAGGACGGAAGGTAGGATTTGTTGTAGTACTTGTTGACTGCATGGCCATAAGTACTAATGTGCGATTTTTTTGATCAATCCACGCCAATAGGTGCTACAAACAGAAACAGCCCATCTTCAACCCATCCGTGTCCAAATCATATAGAAACTTTCCTTGCAGTTCAACACGGTGCTCTCAACTCACCTCCGCCACCGGAATCTCCCCGGGCTGCGCCAACTCCACCTGCATCTACGGCATTCAGTACGGCGACTCCTCCACTTCCATCGGATTCCTCGCCTCTGAAAAACTAACCTTAACTTCCTCAAACGTTTTCCCAAATTTTATCTTCGGCTGCGGCAATAACAACCGAGGCCTCTTCAGCGGTGCTGCCGGACTTCTCGGCCTCGACCGCGACCCGTTCTCCGCTGTCTCCCAAACCGCTTCCAGATTCGGAAAGTACT
This sequence comes from Rhododendron simsii, assembly GCA_014282245.1. Taxonomy (NCBI): domain Eukaryota; kingdom Viridiplantae; phylum Streptophyta; class Magnoliopsida; order Ericales; family Ericaceae; genus Rhododendron; species Rhododendron simsii. Next base: position 39,413,986 of record CM024954.1, read on the forward strand.
TCTCCTATTGCCTTCCAACACCGTCGAGCTCAGCCGGAACCCTAACTTTCGGAAAAGGGGTAACAAATTCCAGCACTGTGCAATTCACTCCGTCACCGGTTCATCCAAAAGCGCGGTCGTTTTACTTCGTCAACATTATCGGGATTAAAGTCGGGGGACAGAGTTTATCGATCTCTGAATCGGTGTTCAAGACTCCCGGCACGATAATCGACTCCGGCACTGTCATCACCCGACTTGCGCCGGTGGCATACGCAGCTCTCCGGACAGCTTTCCAGCAAGCGTTGAAGAATTACACGTTGATCGAAGGCATATCGATTTTCGACACATGCTATGATTTTACAGGATACGACACGGTGACGATTCCCAGGATAAACTTCTTGTTCGCCGGGAACATCGAGGTTCCGATCGACATATCGGGGATACTCTACGATGTCGGCTTATCGCGGTTTTGTCTTGCGTTCGCCGGAAACAGCGATGCCTCCGACGTGGGTATCTTTGGAAATGTCCAGCAGCAGACTTTGGATGTGGTTTATGATGTTGCTGGTGGTAAGATAGGGTTTGGGACTGAAGGGTGTTCCTAATTATGGTGAAGACGGTTCGGAGTAACCAGGCCCGTCTGTTAGGCATTGGAATAAATTTTCAATGCAACAATTATTTATAACGCCTTTGTCACATAAAGCAGGACCCAAAAGTATATGGGGTCCACATAATGTGAAGGCCCCAGAACATTTTTAAATTAAGGGCCCCAAAGTGCGGTAGGGCGTTATATTCAGTGTGAAAAATTAGCACATTATATAAGCGTAATTACTGCATTTGTCCCTAAAAATTAGGGGTATTCAAGAAAACTGTCTGAATCGTAAAGTCGGTCCGATCCGGACCGAACGGTTTTATTTGGTCCGGTTCTGCAGTTTTACGGTCATGTTATGGTTCCAAAAAAATAAGAACCGTTAATTTTGGTTTAATTACTGGTTCTCAATTAATAAACCGTAGTTAGAACCGGACCGTTTAAAACTAAGATAAATATAAAAATACATATGTGTGTGTAATTAAATATATATTTGAATTTGGTAGGTTAATCTTTTCCTTGCTAAACTTAATTTATTTAGAGATGAAATCTCATTTATTAGGAAAGCTTTTATTTTCTTCCTTCGTTTCCTATTCCAGCAGATTATCTTCCTATTTCTTTAATTTTATGAATTCATATTTTGTGAATAAGTGTTTGGATACTTATTGGATAGAATCGGAACCGAAATCGAACCAAAATCGGACCGGTCTTGCAATTTGGTTCTAGTTAGGTTCCATGCATATATTAATTAGATTTTGGTTCCTAATTTTCTAAAACCATTTGAAATGGCCTGATTACTGATTTTTTAAGGAACCGGACCAATCCGAACCGTGTACACCCCTATTAAAAATACTAAAAGAATATCTAAAATAATATGGTCAGATTTTTTTTTCAACCTCGAATTCTATGTAAGGCACCTACTCCACAGGCTACATCCCTGGACCAAGAAAGGTACGCACGTACACGTACTGCAATCTTGGTGACCGGAGAATGTGGGCACACGCCCCAAAATTTTTAATTTTGTTGTTAACAATCGAATGCGCCCCTTTTTGAAAAGCGCGGCGAAAAGATTCGATTCAGAGTTGCCACTCGGGTTTTAGCGGGGAAATACCCAAGGAACCAAACTTGAAACGCTTGCTCGTTATTTGATTTTGAAAAGACATAGGCCGATCCGTCGTCACCTTCGATATCTGAGGTTCAAAAGCCAGATTATGAGAGGGGAAGGGTTTTATAGCACCCTTCTTGCCCAATTCGGGATTTGTCTCTACTCAGACATTTTGTAAAACATTTGCATTTTTCTCTCATTAATCATTTTTCAGCCAATTAGAGCGGGGGGCAATTAAAGGGGATTAAGATTATAACAAGTTGTAGTTATATAACAAAATGTTTTATAGATGATTTGTTTGAAACAAAGAATATAGATTAAGAACAAGCACCTGTGAGTGTTTTAGATAAACTGGATCACACTGGCCCAGAGTAACGCGTACATGGAAGAACTTGTATGCAGTGGTCAGAGCACAGCATACTGACACTCCTTGCGTACGTCACACCTAGACTGGTGTGCGTTGCTAAACCTACACTCACAGCTCCTATCTCGCAATCCTCTGGACTCTGGAAGGATCAGTGCACACTCAGGACAAATCACGCAGTTTAATATCAGGATTTTTCTACAGGTTACATACAGATGAAATGGCTTCAAGCCATGAAAATAAACAGAGCACCCCATAAATAGTGTGGGGAAATAATAAGAGGCCAGGACTAAGCCACGATGCAAGGGCCAGCCACTGGATCTTGACGTAACTATCGTACGCCAGCCATGCAAGACCGTACGCCAGTCACATCTCTTGTCCAGTGCTTGGCTTTGCATTATCTGAGCTCTGGAACATGACCAGAAGAATCCTAGAGGCCTTCTAAAACAAATGAAAACATGTATTGAGCACTATAACTGAACAGTTCTAAAGTACAAAAAGCAGTAGACTAGTTCTTAGCATGCTATAAGGTGATAAAAGAAAAGCATAAAGCAAGAAATAAATGATCAATGATCCCCCACGCCAGTAGTGCACGTACTACCACAACTGGCATACGGCTTGATCATACTGGCGTGCGCCATTGTTTATTTCATACGATCTTTATTATTTTTGCCAGTTTTAAGGCCAGGTCTAGTATTGATTACTAGCCTGGACCTCACTGGCTCCCCTCAGGTGTCAAAACAGAGAGCCACATAAAAGGAGGTATATCTTTGCCCTTGAGGTTGGTGGGATGACAAGCTTTGAGGTTGAAGATGGAGGTGTGGATGATGAAAGTAGCAAGAAAGGATGCAGGGGAGCCTCTTGCCTTCTCTTTCAAATGATGGAGAAAGAAGAAGCGAGAAACAAAGGGAAGGGGAGACTTGGAGTCTTAATGGTGGTAACCCCCTTCCAAGAGTGAGAGAGGGGAGTTATATAGAGGAGAGGGGGTTGTAACCAGGCTGGGTTGGACTGGTTGGGTTAAGAGGGAGCCTCTCATGCATTGAAAGCATGGGACTTGGCTTGAAAGGGGATGTGAGAGAGAAGGGGATAGCCCAGTCGTTTTGCAATCATCAGAAGACTGTGCCATGTACTGGGTGGTCACAAAAGTCTTGAGCACGTGGTTGAATAATGATGATTTGACCGGCTTTGACTGGCGTACGCCATCATTGTACCTGCGTCCGCTAGTGGTAATTGAGTCAACGGTCGATGACTGACACGTGGCAATATACCAGCGCATGCCAGCACGATACTGGCGTAAGCAAGTAGGCTTTTGCTTAGGCCAATTGGTTCTAGCTTGAGGGTTTGAAATTGAGTTCGACAGGGCTTGAATGAGGTTCAAGACGCTCAAAACTCAAACACATCAACAACCTTTGGATGTTCTTGACCTTAATCATCATTGGGGAATCAAATGGCCGTAGGCAAACTAATCTGGACAGTCCGGAATAGGGTGTCTACAGAGAAGGCACGCACTACGAGGTACTGCATGCACGGGTTCTAAGGTGATGACACACAAAGTGACTAAATCACTGGATTCATCTCACCCCGCGACCCAACCTAACGATCTACCCATGCATATTAAAGACGTAATGAAAAACTACGATGCACGAAAATCGAGACATACAAGATTTCAAGAGATAACGAAAACAAACTTGATTTACTAAAGGATAAAGTACTCACGAACAACTTTAATAAATGAGATATTAGCGTACGACAATTTAAAACAAAGGTTCATAAACAAACTTACAAGACTTGATCTTGTTCCTTCAAGAACAAAAAAGAGAAAATGAAACTAAAGCTAAAGAGGTAAGAGAGAGAGAGAGAAGAGTGAGTAATAGGGTTATAAATACACCCCTTACACGTTCCACCAAGAATACTTGGTCATAAACAAAAGTTGCCATTAATGAAAAGTTTGAACATGTCGAATTCTATGCTGGCAAAACCCCAAGGATCGATACTTTTGTGGAAGTATCAATCCTACCCTGTTTTTTCATGTTGTCGAGGCCCCAAGGATCGATGCTTCTAGGAAATTAAGTATCGATCCTTCCTTTTGCTGAAACTCTCAAAATATCTCTGTATTGTTGTAGAATCGATACTTCAGGGGAAGTATCAATCTTCCTTCAAATGCCCTGCCCCTGGCAGGCAGGGCTTGGCATATATCGGGCAATTGCCTTCCTTGATCAACTTCCATCGGGAGATTATACTTCGGCCTCACTTTTTGGTAGGCGTAAGCACTTGGGAGCCCCCCCCCCCCCGATGCGTTGCTACCACTTGACGAGGTTTAGGCCTTGTTGATTCTATCTCAGTTGCTAGAGAGCTGGCAGGGTACAATTACTGCCATGAGTAACTCGGCTGGGAAGGAGGGACTCACGTTGAGTGACATTGTCAGCTTATCTTGACTGAGGAAGTCAGGAGGAAATCGCTCGAGGTAGCATCAGGTTTAGGTTCAGCTCTTAGCTTGGAACAGAGAGGCAGAGGCCGAACCAGGGTTGGTCAGAACTAGAAGAAGAACCGATCAAAGTCTCGCAGCAGAAAAAAACTGCGATACATCGAAGATCTGAGGCATCAAAGGTGAATGTTGGAACTATGGCTAGGTGGGTCTTGTCCTCAGTCTGCAAAGCTCCCAGAAAGAATACTGGCGAATAAGAGGCTTACCTCGTGCAGGATGCACTTATTCTTTCGATGGACAGTAACACAGAGTCATGGGTGATTGACTCGGGCGCATCATTCCACGCGACTGTCGACAGGAAAGTTCTGAAGACCTACGTTGTAGGCGACTTCAGGGAAGTATACCCGGGCGACAGTCAGCTGTGTAGGATTGCGGGAATGGGTGATGTGCAGATTCAAATGGAGGGGTTTAAGTGGTGCTTGAAGGACGTCAGGCACGTCCCGCAGCTAACGCGCAACCAAGTATCAGTTGGATAGCTAGGAGTTGCGGGATACACCTCTACATTCATAGGAGAAACCTGGAAGGTTTACAATGGTACGATGGTAGTCGTGCACGGGAAGAGAGTGGGTACTCTCTATTTGACTTCACAAGGAAGAACGTCACTTGCCATCGTTGAAGACGCTCGCGCAAGAGGGCGTGGAGGTGACCCCGAGCGTGGATTGTGAGGGTATGCTCGTAGGAGGTCCGCGCGCGCGCCTGGAAAGCAAGGTGAGACCAAGTCTGTGGCACGATAGGCTGAGACACATTAGCAAGAAAGGGTTGAAGGATCTGCAAACACAAGAAAAGCTGCCAGTCGAGTCGATGGACTTCGACTTGTGCAAAGACTGTATCTTCGGCAAGCAGAAGTAGGTCCGTTTCCAGAAATGTGGTAGGCCGCCCAAGCCATGCAAGTTGGAGCTTGTTCGTACAAATGTATGGGGTCCAGCGCTAGTGTCTTCTTTCAGCGGGTCGAAGTACTTTATCACTTTTATCAATGATCACTCGAGGAAAGTATGGATCTGCTTCATGAAACACAAGTCAGAAGTATTCGCAATATTCATGACGTGGAAAGCCAGGATAAAGAACAAGATAGACTTGAAGGTGAAGTGTTTGAGATCAGACAACGAAGGAGAATACGAACTGGGAGAGTATAAGCGTGCTTGTGCTCTATTCAGGATTTGACTAGAAAAGACTCTCCTAGGGACTCCGCAGCAGAATGACATTGCGGAGCAGATGAATAGGACGCGGACAGATCGTGCGCGGAGCATGCGGATACACGCAGGGTTGCCCAAGGGGTTTTGGGCAGATGCATTCAGCACAGCAGCATACTTGATCAACCATGGGCCTTCAGTTCCGTTGAACTTTGGGATACCTGAGGAGGTTTGGAGCGGTAAAGAGGTAAATCTCTCACACTTGAAGGTTTTCGGTTGTGTTGCTTATGTCCATATCAATGACAAGTCCAGGGACAAGCTAGATGCTAAGTCACAGAAATGCACGTTCATTGGATATGGCGATGATGATTTTGGTTATCGCTTCTGGGATAAGAAAAACTGGAAGGTAATCAGAAGCCAGAATGTTGTATTCAATGAGTCCGTGTTGTACATGGACAAGGATAGCGCACAATGCAGTGGGAGTTTTACTGAGGATGGTAAGGCATCCTAGTACTTTGGGTTGGAGTGGGTTGGAGGATCTTCCAGAAAGCAGCGGGCTGCGCGCGTAGAGTGAGCTCACGCAGGGTGCGAGCGCGCAGGGTGTGTCAGGGTCTAACCGGGCAGATGAGGCAGTTTCAGGAGAAACAGTTCCAAGAGCAGGGCCAGAGGCAGCTGCAGAGGCAGAGTCTGGGGCAGTACTAGAGACAGTGTCTACCTCACCAGCTGTGACATTAAGGAGATTGACCAGAGTACCCAAACCTAATCCGAAGTACCTTTCGTCGCTGTACTATCTCCTTTTGATGGATAGCGGAGAACCGTCTTGCTATGACGAGGCTTTGTGGGTCGGTGGCTCTGTGAAGTAGGAGCGTGCAATGCAAGATGAGATGGATTCTCTGCACTCGAATGAGACATGGGGGTTAGCGAAGCTTCCAGCTGGGAAGAAGGCGCTGCAAAACAAGTGGGTTTTCCGTGTTAAGCAGGAGAGCGATGGTAGTAAGAGGTACAATGCTAGGTTGGTTGTCAAGGGCTTCCAACAGAAGGAAGGGGTAGATTTCACGGAGATATTCTCCTCAATTGTGAAGCTGTCCATTATCAGAGTGGTATTGAGTATGGTTGCGGCTGAGAATCTCTACCTTGAGCAGTTGGATATGAAAACTGCTTTTCTTCATGGTGACTTGGATGAAGAAATCTACATGAAGCAGCTGTTGGCTTCATTGTGCAAGGCAAGGAAAAGATGGTGTGTAGGCTCAAGAAGAGCTTATATGGGTTGAAACAGGCTCCCAGACAGTGGTACAAGAAGTTCGATGGTTTCATGCAGCACAACGGCTACTCCTGATGCAACACAGATCACAGTTGTTACCTAAAAAGATGGAAGTCTAGCTACATAGTGTTGCAGGTCCCTGTTTGCAGGAGATAAACAGGCTCAAACAACAATTGGCAGCAGAGTTTGCCATGAAGGATTTGGGCGAAGCAAAGTAGATACTTGGGGTGAGGATCAGCAGGGACAGAGCTCAAGGGGTCTTGAAGTTGAGTCAGGCTGAGTATATTGAGAGAGTCCTGGAAAGGTTCAATATGCAAAACGCCAAAGCAGTTGGCGCGCCTCTGGGAAATCAGTTTCGACTTTCTGACAAGTAGTCTCCCAAAATGGATGTTGAGAAGGAGTACATGGCCAAGGTCCCCTATGCCTCAGCCATTGGAAGCCTGATGTATGCGATGGTATGCACGAGACCGGACATCGCCCAAGCCGTGGGAGTTGTAAGCAGGATTGCTAGCAATCTGGAGAAACGGCATTGGGAAGCGGTGAAGTGCATACTGAGATATCTACGAAGGACCACTGATGTGCCACTTTGTTTTGATCGAGGCGACTTGGTGGTGAGAGGATATGTGGATGCAGATTTTGCTGGTGATCAGGATACAAGGCGAAGCACCACAGGATATATCTACACTTTGGGATCAACAGCGGTGAGTTGGGTCTCACGTTTGCAGAAGCTTGTGACTTTGTCCACGACAGAAGCTGAGTATGTAGTAGTCATGGAGGCAGCTAAGGAGATGATTTGGTTGAAGGCATTTCTGGGTGAGTTGGGACTGAAGCAGGAGAACAGTGTTCTTTTTAGTGACAGCCAGAATGCTGTACACCTTGCGAAGAATCCGGTTATTCACGCCAGAACTAAGCATATTGATTTGCGCTGCCATTTCATTCGCTCGCTTTTGGATGAAGGGGAATTGTTGCTGCATAAGATTTTGGGGAGCCAGAATCGTGCAGATATGTTGACAAAGTCGGTCACCATCGAGAAACTGAAGTTGTGCTCAACTTCAGTTGGCCTTCGCGCTTGAGGCGCTGAAGGGTCGAGGCCTTCGCGCAGCGGATGCGTTGGAGGGCTAGGTGGGGCCTTTGCGCTTTGAGTCGTGGTATCAAGGGACAGGGGCTTTTGCGCGAGGATCCGCTGGAGAGCGAGTCACATCAGTAGGGGTGAAGTTCACTACGTCCATTTTGATTTAGGTTGTTGATGATCGTTTGGTTCAGTTATCTTCAAGTGGGAGATTGTTGAGGATACAGATAACTTTCAGCAAAAACGAATAAGGCAAAGCCGAAAAGACTTGCGCGGAGGGGTCCGCGCTGGGCGCGCAGAAAAGTCTGAGCCTTGGTTCATCCAGACGAACTCTAGAAAGCTGGCGCCCGGTGGGGCATCCGAACACTAGGTCAGGGCATGAAAACGTCCGGACACGGTCGTGCATTTTTAGCGCCCAGTCAACGCGCACACGGGGGAACGCGCACGGGGTGTGTGTGAGTAGAGTTGCTTGCTTGGGAAGCTTTGTCTTCGCCTATAAATACCAAGTGTGGAGTTCATTTGTAGGTTGAGCTCTAAGAGACCAGAAAGCAAATTTCTAAAGAGTTCTAGTGAGAGAGAGAGAGAGAGAGAGAGAGAGAGAGAGAGCAAGAGAAAACTTTTCTCAGAGAGGAAAGAGAAGACTTGTAATCACTCGTTTCTCCCAGGGACGTAGGCGCATATGCCGAACCTCGTATATTTGTACGTTATGTGGTTCAGTTTCCTCTCTCTTCATTTCTTTGGTTTGTTTACTTTTCTGTGATTCATAGCATTCCAAGATCCTGTTTAGGAGTTTTTTGTTCGTTGGGTCAGCTGAGTGCATAGTTCAGGCCTTTCGCTGTGCCAGATCGAGATTGTGTGTGACGATCCGATTTGTTTTTCCCCAACAGTATTCCAAGTCAAGAAACAAAAATGCTACAACCACATTCAAATCGCACGCCCACTCAAATCAAGTATGTAGTCTTCACACAAACCACAAATCTAATGTGTGTGGGTGTAGTTGTAGAGTTATTGGTCAAGGAAATCTCCAACTCCTACCGTCAAGCCCGGCCCTAGAGTAAGGGTGCCCAATTAATAAAGAACCACCATTTTTCTAGCCCAATGTAGGGCCCTAACTTTTCAAGTAAACTTGCATTTTAATGGCCAGACCATCTTATACCTGCGATTGAACTTGGGCCTCCAAGCAACTGGTTTTGAGTTCAAAACTTGCTACTCATGCTTAGTTTTTGATGCTTAATAGTTGTGTAGACACCCCAATCTGGGCTTCCAGATTAGTTTACTAACGGTTTTTGATTCCCCGATGATGAAATGGATCAAGAACACCCTGGGAATGATATCGTGTTTGAGATTTGAGTGTTTGCAAAACTCTTGAACCTAACCTAGCCTAAGCCACTTCAAAAACCAAAAACCCTACTGACCCGCGCCAGCGCGCATCCATCCCGCGCCCGGGCGCACCATCGCGCGACAGAGTCACTCCATCGCGCGACAGTGCGCCAGGGCGCACCATCGCGCGACAGACTCACTCCGTCGCGCGACGGTCCAACCTACCACCGACCTTTCTGAAGGAGGACAGTTGGCCACCACTGCAACCTCAGCCAGCCCTCGTGGACTGCCTGAACTCCTCTGTTTCCAACCAGATTCACCCCCTCTCCCTATAAGTATCCCCATTTGTTTCTCTTTCAAAGGATGAACACAATTCAAAGGTTATAAACCCTAATCTCAAGAGCATAGCTTGCTCTTTCTCCTCCATTATCAAACATCCAACCACTCAATCAAGCCTTCAAATCTCAAAGTTCAAACACCGTTCAAACTCAAAAGCCGAAGGTATAGCTTACCTTTGCTCTGCTCTTTGTTCTGATCCCTAAGGGGGGCTGGCAGGGCCAAGGCTGGTAATCAATACCAGTCCTGGTCCTAAAGCTGGCGAGGTTTCAAAAACCGTCATGGCAAGAATCAGCGCGCGATGAAGCCACTCTCTCGGGCGACGATTTCGAACATCGTGCGACGGTTCTCGTGGGGATTGGTGTCTTGCTGTTTTGTGCTTTATTTACGTATAGATCACTGCAAGCATGTTAAAAACCAGTTTACTGCTTTCCTTTGTTAGAAATTGCTAATGCTAGTTCAATTTGCATGTTTTCTGCTTTGGAATACCCCTGGGATAATTCTGGACCTGTCCCAGAACCCAGAAAATGTGAACCAAACACTGGTCTGGTTGCGCTAGGGCGCAACCATCCTGCGCCAGGGCGCACCATCGCGCGAAAGACTCAATCCATCGCGCAATAGTGCGCCAGGGCGTATCCTCGCGCGACAGAGTGAGTCCATCGCGCGACAGTTTGCCTCTGACCAGTGAATGGCCTTGCACGGGTAACTTGAATTTAGGCTGTTATTCTGTCCCCACACTGTTTATGGGGTGCTTTATTCATTTGTAGGGCTTTTTAGCCTTTAACATTGCTTAGAACTATTTATTATGCTGCTATATAAATTGCGTGGTTTGTCCTGGGTGTGCACTGGTCCTTCCAGAGCCCAGAGAGTTTGAGAATAAGAGCTGTGGGTTTGAGCTCACCGGCGTGCGCGTGTCTTGAAGTTGTGCGCGCAGGAGTGAATAGCATGCAGTGACTTCTTCAGTGCATACTGGTTTCTTCCTGCGCACATCACTCCAAAACAGGGGCCTCCCAGTTTGTTTAAACTCCCACAGCAGTCTGTTCTCATCCTATACTAACTGTTCATCCATGCTATCATCACATCCTGCAAACGTGTTACAGCTTTAATCCCCATTAAACTGTTCCCCTGCCCTAATTGGCTAAAAATTGATTAATCAAACAGAATCGCAAATGAACATCTTTTCGCAAATGCCTAAGTAGAGACCGATCTCCGAATTGGGCGAGAGGGGTGCCATAAAACCCTTCCCCTCTCGTAACCTGGCTCCCGAACCCAGATATGGTTATGATGGACTGGTTCCTTAAACTTTTTCAAATCAAACAGCGCGGCAAGTGCTTCGAAATACGGTTCCTTAGGTGTCGGACTTTCAAACCCAAGTGGCGACTCTGTATTTTCGCGAGCGCTTGTCGTCCAGCTAAAAAGCGCTCCCGCGAACCGGCAGCATCTCTCCTTTCTCAAAAGGGTTGGGAACGGAATCCCTTCCCCGGAGGAAAGAAAGATCGGGGCAAATCGCATTGCCCACAGTGGCGACTCTGCTGGGGATTGAATCAATATTAGTCTGTACTTAAAAGTTAATACGTTCGGGAACAATCCCACAAAAGCCTGTCAAAACGGTGAGCTTCGCGCTGCCGAAGAAAGGACTGGTGATTTAACAGAACCTCGTGTCCGGCCATCCAATCTGGGGCTTTTCCGATTGTTCTCTCGTGTAGTTTCTTCTAAGTATTGATTAATAAAGAGAGCCAAATTTGAAAAGGCATTTGCGAATTTGCGATTCTGTTCTATTAATCAACTTTTTTAGCATTCTCATTTGCATCGATGTGGGATAAGCCTCGTTGGATCGTTTTGGCAATCCGGCACGGTTTATCGGAGCCCGGGGACCCCGAATGACCAACAACCTTCGACGATGATGAGTCATTCTACCGTTTGACTGTTGCTCTGCGATTACGCGGGCAGCGGAAGGTATATCTTGGCTCTAGTCCGAGGAACCCGTTACAAGCCAAAACCAGCCTTTGCATATACAAAGCACTAGAACTCTTCAAACTAAGACAGGTACCTACAGGGTAAGATTACTTGCATCTAACCCCCATATACTGTCTACGTGTTACTGCTTTCCCTATCGCATGTACTGTGCATATATTATTTTGCATAGAAGCATGCTTAGAGTGGTTCTTTCTTTCGAGTTTGTCTTGCGCAGTCTAAGACGTTGTTGGACCTGATGAGGAGTCGTTCATTCTGTCGAATGTTCGTTATCAATCGCGAGTCCTTAGTTCAATGAGACTTTGAGAAATCAAAATTTACTACATCCTTGCCTCATGCCCGATTAAGAATTCAACCGAAAATATGGAACAACAAAAGTAGTGATGCCGTGTGACTGGCGCCACCCAGGTCGAAGTGCGATCTCACTATACACCGCCGTGTTCAAGGTTAAGGTGCCATGTCGTCACCACCGAGTTGTTCCAAATTCAAAGTTGATCCTTCAAATGGGACTCGTCGAAGATTTAGTCTATTTTGACATCTTTTAGGATCTGACGATCTACTCAGGGACACATGGCCGAAAAGAATTCTGAGGATTCTGGCAACGTCTGAAATTCGTGAGGAAAACTCGTCTCTGTCTTTGTACATACATACCGTTTTGCGTAGAAGCATGTTTAGGGCGGCTTCTAGGTTGTCTCTCTTTCGAGTCTGTCTTGTGCCTATTAGGACGCTGCTAGACCCGATGAAGAGTCGTGCATCTCGATGGTGCACGTTGTTAATTTTCAAAGTCCTTAGATCAGCGAGACTTTGGGAAATCAAACCTTTTTAAGTCCTTGGCTCATGCCTGATTGAAGTTTCAATCGAAAATAAGGAACCACAAAGTATGGATGCCATGACACTGGCACTACCCAAGTTGAAGTGCGAAGTCACTATACACCGTGGCGTTCAAAGTTAAGGTGCCATGTCATCTATACCGAGTTGTTCCAAGTCTAAAGTTGAAATTTCGAGAACGGAATAGTCAAAGGCTTAGACTGTTTTGACATCTCTTAGTGTTAGTCAATTCTAACAAAGGATACACCCTCGAAAAGATTTCCGAGGATTTTGGCAGCGTCCAAACATCATAAGACAGACTTGTCTGTAATTGTAGAGTCTAGGAGGACACCAACGATGGCAACATGTACATTGCATTCTAATTGCTACAGGAACGTCACTGAGCTTTCAATTACTTTACTGTCTAGTTTGGAATCATTGCACCGAACAAGAGAGTACCGAAAGGAAGAGCCAAACCTACTTGGGAACGTCTACATCAGAATCCGGTTCAAAGGCTTGTCAGGTTAGATTCCCTGTCAGTCGCAACGGAGGCTTCTTTAGGTTCACTATTGGCCGCCCTACAGTCGGGTTCGCCATCGATATTGCAAAAAGCCACGCCGCCGACTTCCCCATCCTTAGCTTCTTCATCAAGCTCCATTGAAAAAACCATGCTCATGAACCTCCAGAACAGTATCACTGGTATGCAACAGAAAGCCACTCAGACTGATGCCTCCATCTCCCGTTTGAATGACCTTATCAACACTCGTTTTCCATCAGCAGCCGAAGAGGAAGGCGAGGACGATGAGGATGTTCATGCAGAACCTGTCTTTGTCGAGGATCCAAACCATGCAAGGCGTCTCATTGTTCAGCCCAACCCTAGAGAGGCTCGTGTGCCTGCTCCAAATCCAAACCCCGCTATTGTTAGGCCTGTTCAAAACCGTGACATAGTTGTTCTTATGGCCAAGATGGCTAAGCTGGAAGAAGCTGTTTCAAAATCTGAGAAGATCAGCGCAGGAGGAATTGATCTGGATCGTCTTTGCTTATACCCTAATGCTAGGCTTCCTGACAAATTCAAGATGCCTGACTTGGTTAAGTTCGACGGGAGCAGTGATTCCAAGACTCATCTCTTTGGCTACCATGCTGCAATGAAGTTGTTGGGTGTAGAAAGTGAAGCCATGTCTCAGCTTTTTCCTCAGACTCTCTCTGGGCCTGCCTTCCATTGGTTCATGTCGCTCGACATCTCCAAAAGAAGAACTTGGGAGGATATTGGGGCTGCCTTTATTGCACAGTACAACTACAACTCTCTGCTCAAGATGACTACTCGTGAATTGGAATCCACCAAAATGGAAGCAAAGGAGTCCTTTGCGGATTTTGTTAAGAGGTGGAGAGCCAAAGCCGCTCTAATGACTGAGCGCCCGAGCGAGAGGGATCAACTCCGCATCATCTCCCGCAATCTCCAGCCAGATTATGCCAGGCACCTGGTTCTTGTTCAAGCGTTTGCTAACTTTGAAACCTTCTTCGACTCCGGCTTGGCCATTGATGATGCACTACAGAGCGGAATTTTGCCTAGGGGAGAGTCTTCCTCACAAAAAGCTAAGCCGAGGGCTTACTCTGGAAATAGTAGTGCTCTGTTTGGTGGCAGCAATTACACCAATTCAACTACAAATGGGGACAACGCTGCTACTTCCCCCAACCTTACAGCCGATGTCAATCAGGTTCAAAACGCCCAAAGCTATCGGGCCCGAACCCAACCTCGGAGTTTCTCTGCCTTCGAGGCACCTCTGTCCGCAGTGATGGAAAAACTTGTCAAGTCTGGGCATCTCAAGCCTTTGATCCCAACTTCTCCTCCAAAAGTCCTACCTTTCGGTTACAAGCCTCACCTCTTTTGTGCCTTCCACCAGATGACTGGCCATCCCACTGATGCATGCTATCGTCTTCGACATGAGATTCAAGATCTCATTGACAATGGCACGGTTCATGTTCCACCAAAGCCTAACGTCATTTTCAACTCCTTGCCTCAACACAACTCTGACCCTCTGGTAGGTCAGATATCTACCATCTCCACTCAAATCAACCCGAGCTCCACCATATTCAACCCTAGCCACTACATCGTCCCAGCAAATCAACCCAAACCCATCGTATCCATCCCGTCTGAACCGGAGGTTAACATGACGGCTGTAGGTTGGGTAATTGAGGCCTTCACTGTTGACGCCTGGATTGACAGTAATGAGGGGCTTACAAAGGAGAAGACTGACTGGCTGAGGTCCATTGTCCAAAGGAGCACCGAGTAGGTTTGGTCAAAGAAGCTAAGGAAGCCGAAGTGCTGTTGCTTGGGCCTGACACCTACTGGATCCTACCTCTCTTTGTGGAAGCTATGGGTAACTTTTTAAATATTGCATTGTCAAACCGCGTCTAGTTTGCATTGGTGTTTTGTCTGAGTCTGACACAGAGTCGTTTGCATTTGTCTAAGTCTAACTCTGAGTCTGAGGTTGTGCCTCTTGGCCCTCCACGTCGTAGCTTTTGTTTTAAAGTTTGAGTCTGCTATACTTGGCAACCCCGAGGGGCTTTCTTTATAATATGTATTATCTTGTTTCTAAGTACTTCGCTGGCTTTTGAATAAATTGTGTCGACCCTAACGACGAAGGGATAGATTTCGATGGGGTCATCCCAAGGAAATGTGTTCCCTTGCCGAAAGGGAAGACGAAAGGCATGCTCAGCCTATAAATTGAAATAATAGTTTTCAAATAACCTTGAAAGGTGAAGTAGACCTCCGAATGGTTCAAAATGGTTCAACGCTGTCCCCAGAGGAGCATTGTGCCCGGTCAGATAGGCTCAAAAAGTTCATCAATGTCTTACAAAGACACGCCCGGCGTTGATCCCGAGATAAAAGAATATCAAATCCCTCTGCTACCAGATGCCAAACCATGTAAAGCAAAGCTCAGAAGGTCCAGCGCCTCTACCATGTTCAAGTTTGCAGGAACAGCGTTCCGCCAACCACAAGTTAGAAAGTTCAAAATTGGCTTGGGGCGAGGCATGTCAACCGAAGCACTTTGGACCCTGTGCTATCAAAGCCATTTTATCTGGGGCTGCGGCCAAACATCATCGACCTTGATGGCAACAAATTCAAATACCTTGGTCAGCATGGATCAATTCGAAAACCTTTTCCCTGAGAAAAGCTCGTTGGGCTGAAAACCCCAAGGGTGGGCAGTTCCAAGCAAAAGTTAGAGCAGCCTGCTAGACCAAGAACCTATGAAGGAGGTCTAGGCAAAAGTAAAGGCAACATTTGAAAGCTCGCTAGACCGAAAACCCGAATGGGCGGTTCTAGGCAAAAGTTAGAGCGTAAAATGTGAGATAAATACTCGAGTGAACCTTAGCCTGAACTACGTTTTGACCTGATTCCCTAGCTTGGGATACGTAGGCAGTCTCTTCTTGAGACTCGGTCACAATCTATCAATTGGATCCATGGTTGACGTTTGGTACGCATCGAAGGTCGAAGAGGATCGAAGATCAAGCTGCATGAGAGGAGTCTGAAGGGGGAAATCCTTCGTCTTTCAATTTTATTTCAAACTACTATTTCAATTTCAAAAGCTGAGCATAAAGCCTTAAAAGAATTTTAAGCATAAAAAACAGAACGAAATGCTAGCGAGGCCTAACGGCTCACAGTTTATTCTAAGTTCAGCGAAGTTTGATGTGAGCAGTTGCAGTAGCTTTGTAGTCATGTGCGCTAATTTGAGGTTCACGCGCACTTGTTCATAGTTATGTGCATTGGTCTCAACCCTGCGCCCACTTTTTCAATTCGTACAGCACTTGATAGCAGTCAGCTACTGCCTTTGAGTCCTATTCAAGGGGCTTTTTGCCGAGTTTTGTCATATTGTGCAGGCCTAATGTGACTGCACGAGGGTGTCGGTTTCAGTCCGGGCCTATATGTGTCATTATTTGCGTCTTATGTTCGTCTTTATGGCATTTTTCTAGATTTCAATCCATTGTCATGTCGAGATGCTATTCTCGGTTCAATTTGTTCGTGCAGGTCATTGTACAGCTATTTTGAACTCGCAAGTGTCAGTTTCACCTGTCTAAAAGACTATTATGAGTTTTGGCACCCTAATGCCCAAAATTTCATTATTTTCCATGTGTCCAGGATCCGCATCATATTCCAGGGATCTTTCTCCCTTTTCGTTTGAGCCAGGCAAGCCTGTACATATATGTGTGTCTGTGTGTCGACTCAGTTCACTTGTTAATGCAAATTAGATATTAGCGCATGATTTATATGTCAATAAACTGGAAAAATGCAATTTTTATATTGCTATCCTATCTTCTATAATCCATAAGCTGTGGAAATTTCGTCAACGGCAAGGGCACGTCAGCCGAAGGCCAAGAGAAGCATATCTTTGGAGCTCGTCCGCCCAAGCATTAAGGAAAGGGCACACAGGCCCACTGCCGTTACTACATGTCAACTGGGCACGCCAACCCGCTCAATGTCTCTCTATCGGGATGCGCATCTCATAAGCAAAAGACAATAAAGTACTGGCGCTCAGTGGTAGTCCTTAAGCATCATTGTCCTCCTAGGAGCCGCCCTTAGCTTGCATTTGCATTTTCAATTTGTGCACTTTGATAGTATACAGATCTTTGCATATTGTATATATCAACTGTTGAAAACAGGAAGGTGGCCAGAATGGTCGCCATCAAGACTTTGTTTAAAAAAGGATGCGATGCAATCTCCTGCGGTTTTGTTATTGTTGGTCAGTGGATGCGAAGAAATCTCCCTGAATCCACGATTTGTTTGCTGATGGATGCGATCGAAAAATCTCTTGCAGCATTGTTCTCATAGCAGGATGCGATAAAAGCTTCTGCCCGAAACAAATCAACGACAGCCGGTCCTGTCCATTTCTCAATGGCTCGATCATTCTGCACACTGATCTGCCCATCTCAATCAACGACAGCCGATCCTGTCCAAATCTCAATGGCTCGATCATTCTACACACTGATCTGCCCGTCTCAATCAACGACAGCCGGTCCTGTCCATTTCTCAACGGTTCGATCATTTATACTGATGATTGTCCCATCCTGTCTGCAACGGTTCAATCATTTATACTGATGATCCTCCCCTCCAGACTTCAACGGTTCGATCATTTATACTGATGATTGTCCCATCCTGTCTTCAACGGTTCGGTCATTTATACTGATGATCCTCCCCTCCAGACTTCAACGGTTCGATCATTTATACTGATGATTGTCCCATCCTGTCTGCAACGGCTTGGTCATTTATACTGATGATCCTCCCATCCAGACTTCAACGGCTCGATCATTTATACTGATGATCCTCCCATCTTGTCAAATTCCTCAGCGGTTTGATCACTCAGCTCATTGATCTCTCCGTCCGCACCCACGACAGCCGGTCCTGTCAAATCCATCAACGGTATCTAGCCATATCATCCATACAATCCACAACGACGATCAGATTATCGTCCGACAGTTTGTTCAATGGTCCACCATCTGCAACTAGTTGTTCCCCAGGAGAGTCCGCCTCGGCCTGCCACAAATGACTATCGCTACATCAGTCTAGCTTCACACGCATCTTCCAGCAGCCTTATTGCTCTGTCTTGGATGGTCTTTGATAAGGAGATTGGCTCTAATTCCCAACAGATGGAATTCAACCTACCTGACACGACCTACCCGTGTTTGTTGGAATACTTTGTGCCAAGGATAGCTTGATCTCCAGCAACGACGGCCTGTCCCGTCCACATCTGCAACGACAGTCTGTCCTGTCCAAATTCGATCAACAAGCGGCGATTCGCTCGTCCACTTCTACTTCCATCCCCGGCAATGGACAGCCAGTCCATTCCACCGATCAGGTTCCTTAAGTTTACTTGTCTACTTTGCTAATATGCTTTGCTCTGGATTGCCTTGAGGGGTGTCTAGAAATCTTTGACGTTACTTGTACCAAGTCGATGGTGCTTCAAGTGCCGTCAAAGAGGGGCTACTGTAGACACCCTAATCTAGGCTTCCAAATTAGTTTACTAACGGTTTTTGATTCCCCGATGATGAAATGGATCAAGAACACCCTGGGAATGATAGCGTGTTTGAGATTTGAGTGTTTGCAAAACCCTTGAACCTAACCTAGCCTAAGCCACTTCAAAAACTAAAAACCCTACTGACCCGCGCCAGGGCGCATCCATCCCGCGCCCGGGCGCACCATCGCGCGACAGAGTCACTCCATCGCGCGACAGTGCGCCAGGGCGCACCATCGCGCGACAGACTCACTCCGTCACGCGACGGTCCAACCTACCACCGACCTTTCTGAAGGAGGACAGTTGGCCACCACTGCAACCTCAGCCAGGCCTCGTGGACTGCCTGAACTCCTCTGTTTCCAACCAGATTCACCCCCTCTCCTTATAAGTATCCCCATTTGTTTCTCTTTCAAAGGGTGAACACAATTCAAAGGTTATAAACCCTAATCTCAAGAGCATAGCTTGCTCTTTCTCCTCCATTATCAAACATCCAACCACTCAATCAAGCCTTCAAATCTCAAAGTTCAAACACCGTTCAAACTCAAAAGCCGAAGGTATAGCTTACCTTTGCTCTGCTCTTTGTTCTGATCCCTGAGGGGGGCTGGCAGGGCCAAGGCTGGTAATCAATACCAGTCCTGGTCCTAAAGCTGGCGAGGTTTCAAAAACCGTCATGGCAAGAATCAGCGCGCGATAGAGCCACTCTCTCGCGCGACGATTTCGATCATCGCGCGACGGTTCTCGTGGGGATTGGTGTCTTGCTGTTTTGTGCTTTATTTACGTATAGATCACTGCAAGCATGTTAAAAACCAGTTTACTGCTTTCCTTTGTTAGAAATTGCTAATGCTAGTTCAATTTGCATGTTTTCTGCTTTGGAATACCCCTGGGATAATTCTGGACCTGTCCCAGAACTCAGAAAATGTGAACCAAGCACTGGTCTGGTTGCGCCCATCCTGCGCCAGGGCGCACCATCGCGCGACAGACTCAACCCATCGCGCAATAGTGCGCCAGGGCGTATCCTCGCGCGACAGAGTGAGTCCATCGCGTGACAGTTTGCCTCTGACCAGTGAATGGCCTTGCACGGGTAACTTGAATTTAGGCTGTTATTCTGTCCCCACACTGTTTATGGGGTGCTTTATTCATTTGTAGGGCTTTTTAGCCTTTAACATTGCTTAGAACTATTTATTATGCTGCTATATAAATTGCGTGGTTTGTCCTGGGTGTGCACTGGTCCTTCCAGAGCCCGGAGAGTTTGAGAATAAGAGCTGTGGGTTTGAGCTCACCGGCGTGCGCGTGCCTTGAAGTTGTGCGCGCAGGAGTGAATAGCATGCAGTGACTTGTTCAGTGCATACTGGTTTCTTCCTGCGCACATCACTCCAAAACAGGGGCCTCCCAGTTTGTTTAAACTCCCACAGCAGTCTGTTCTCATCCTATACTAACTGTTCATCCATGCTATCATCACATCCTGCAAACGTGTTACAGCTTTAATCCCCATTAAACTGTTCCCCTGCCCTAATTGGCTAAAAATTGATTAATCAAACAGAATCGCAAATGAACATCTTTTCGCAAATGCCTAAGTAGAGACCGATCTCCGAATTGGGCGAGAGGGGTGCCATAAAACCCTTCCCCTCTCGTAACCTGGCTCCCGAACCCAGATATGGTTATGATGGACTTGTTCCTTAAACTTTTTCAAATCAAACAGCGCGGCAAGTGCTTCGAAATACGGTTCCTTGGGTGTCCAAGTGGTGACTCTGTATTTTCGCGAGCGCTTGTCGTCCAGCTAAAAAGCGCTCCCGCGAACCGGCAGCATCTCTCCTTTCTCAAAAGGGTGGGGAACGGAATCCCTTCCCCGGAGGAAAGAAAGATCGGGGCAAATCGCATTGCCCACAAGTTGGGAAAGAAACCTTCCTCACAGACTTCAGCTTTGGGGGATTTGAACATAGAACAATAAGGGCTAGTTGAAAACCCACTAATACTTTGGTAACCATCTCTAATGGCCACAGTATAGACATAGATACCATGTGATCCTTTTACTATATTAGTAGAGTACGACTCCTTTGTCATGAATTCTATCAATGTAGTATTGACACATCACATCACATGATATCTAAGATGTGGTCAGCATATATGGTCACCATAGCATGATTCTCGAAAAAATGGTATCACAAATGACAACCAATACAAACAAATCCTATATTTAGAGTACTTTTCAAAGAATGGGTATACATTTTTTCGTTGACGGTTTTTTTTTTTATGCTGCGTTTAATCATTTTTACAAGCTCAAATTGGCCCAACATAGAAAAAAATATCGATACGAGGAAATAGGGCCAGGCCCCTCTTTTGCAAGTGGCCTGGTGTTTCCAAATGTACAAGGCCATGCATACTCTACATCTCCATTTGATACATATCAAGCCCCTCCAACCCATCCTCATCATCTCAACCCTTCTCTATTTTAGAGTATAACATTTCACTTCCCCGCATTTAGAAGATGAGAGAAAATATAATCATCTCTTATAATACGTACTATTCACCTTTTTAAATGACATTTTTAATCTGTTCTCGTGAGCTTGTACTAATAAACTGTTATACTAGCCATATATACCCCATGAGAGTATCAAAATAAGAATTTTTTGTTCAGAGAAAAAAAGTCAATTTGTGGTCGGGGTAAAAATGAATAATATTTTTTTTCCCTGCAAAAGAATATTTTATAAAACTCGAAGAGAATATATCGAGGGGGAAGGGAAGGGAGAACAGATATTTTCACCGCAACCTAGAAGATGAATAGTAATTTTCTCTAAGTAAAAAATATTATTTTGAAACTTTTCAATAGAGCATTGGGTTGAAGATGCTCTAATCAAAAAATATTATTTTGATAAATCATTTGCTAAGTTGCTAACACATTCACACGTCGATTTTGTTCTCAATAAATAGGTTTGACGGACACCTTTTCAATCTCCTCCAAGAGGGATCTGCAGCCAAAGCAATATATTTTTAAGGAAATGATTTGCCACAGTATGATCGTTAAATGTTTAATTAGTTGGAGAACACCCAGGATAATATAGTAGAAATTACAAATAAAGAGTATGATTTTTTTTGCAAATCGATGGGATATATTTTTACATCGGAAGTCATTTTCTTCAAGTCTCTTGTTATTTCCATTTCTATGTCTCTTTCTTAAAGGCATCTCGGGGATGCAAGGAGATCACCAACATGGAGGCCCTTCAGCTGCCTTGTTTCTCTCCCTCTACAACCTCTTTCTCTCTCTATACATTTCATTTTCAACATTCATTTTTTCTTCTTATGGTTATTTTGAGTGTGATATATTCATTTGATCCCAATTTCCTAATCTTCCAATCCAGACTAATACTCCCTCCGTCCCTTTTTAAGTGTCCTGCTTCGTAATTCTAACTTATTAAAAAGACATCATCATTATACCTTTTACATCAACTTTTTCCTCCACTTTCCCATAATCATTACACTTTTACTCATTTACTTTTCAAAAAGAAATCTACTTTTAGGGACAAAATAGACAATTCACCAATTTTTATCCACTAACTTTACAAAATGGACACTTATTAAGGGACAGACCAAAATAGAATACCGAACTATAAATAAGGGACGAAGGGAGTATAAATTTAGTTTAATAAATCGTTTGATTTTACACACTCACAACCAAACCAACTACACTACACTTGTCTTCAAAAATACCCCCAACCAAAACAACAATGTCTTCCCCTTCCTCTGTTGTCATTCTGGAGAAAACAAGTATCGTTGCTCCGGGCAACACAGACACCTGCGTGAAGCTCGAGGCTCCCAAAGCTGATGCCCTGCTCAAGTATCAGCCTTCACGTGACGAGGTCACGGATGTCTTGGCCAAGAGCTCTTGCTCTGCGCAGGAAATCACTGCCATAAAAGGGGTGTGCCTGAACCTAGGCTACACCTTTGCTGGTGTCCAGGCTGATCCGGCTCTGGAAACTACGGTGGAGTCCGACTCTCATGGTGAAGGCTCCGAGTCGGAGTAGGAGAACCGAGGAGAGGAAAAAATAGCGCTAATTCACTGTTTAGGCTGTCTTTTTCATTTTCTTTTTTTCATATTATGATCTATATCTTTTTCTTTCTTATTTTAGGTGTGTGTGTTCTATCACCACCTTTGGAATAAAATGAACTAACGCTCTCCGTTCTCTTTTCAGTGTTTCATTTCGTGGACTTTAATATCATGCATAGTATTTTCTCCTCAAAATGATTCAGTATTAGAACCCATAAAAATTTTCGTTGTAGTAAGAAAAATAAAAGAAGAAAGAAATATGGGCTTTGCGAGATGGGCTTTAGTCAAATTAAAAGCAAATTGTTATACAAAAAAATAGAAACAAAGGATAGTTTTTTGTTTTTGTCAAAGAAAAAAAGAATAGACCAAAATTTGTTGATGATTTATTGATGCTCTTAGTTGTTCACCTACCAAAAGAACTCAGGGCTGGTCCCGAGAAACCGTTGGGTTTCACGAGAAGCCTTTAACAAGGACGCAACAATTCATGCATGTAGAAGAAGAAGAAGAAAAGCCCACAAAAACATGTTAGCAAATTCCAGTCTCGTGTTGCTTCTCGTGAAACCCCAGCGGATCCTCAGGACCAACCCTGAGTTCTTTTGGTAGGTGAACAACTAAGAGCATCAATGCATCATCAACAAATTTTGGACTATTATTTTTTTCTTGACAAAAAAGAAAAACAAAAAACAAAAAACTATCCTTTGTTTCTACTTTTATTTTTGTTTAACAATTTGCTTTTAATTTGACTAAAGCCCATCTCGCAAAGCCCATATTTCTTTCTTCTTTTATTTTTCTTGCTTCAACGAAAATTTTAATGGTTCTAATACTGAATCATTTTGAAGAGAAAATATTATGCATGATGTTAAAGTCCAAGAAATGAAACACTAAAGAGAGAACGGAGAGCATTAGTTCATTTTATTCCAAAGGTGGTGATAGAACACACACCTAAAATAAAAAAGACAAAAAAGAAAAAGACATGGATCCTAACAAGGATCATAATATCAAAAAATGAACATGAAAAAGACAGCCTAAACAGTGAACTAACGCTATTTTCTCCTCTCCTCGGTTCTCCTACTCCGACTCGGAGCCTTTACCATGAGAGTCGGACTCCACCGTAGTTTCAGGAGCCGGATCAGCCTAGGTTCAGGCACACCCCCTTTATGGCAGTGATTTCCTCCGTAGAGCAAGAGCTCTTGACGAAGACATCCGTGACCTCATCACGTGAAGGCTGATACTTGAGCAGGGCATCAACATTGGGAGCCTCCAGCTTCACGTACGTGTCTGTGTTGCGCGGAGCAACGATACTTGTTTTCTTCAGAATGACAATAGAGGAAGGGGAAGACATTGTTTTGGTTCGGAGTATTTTTGAAGACAAGTTTGAATTTCGTACCATGTTCTCAGCTGCAACACGATTTTCTTCATTGCGCGGGAAGCCATCAATAAGAAACTTGCCATCCTTCCTTTTATGCATTGCCTTGTGCAGGAGCTCTATAACTATTTCAGCTGGGACAAGCTTCCCGTCAAGATGCCCCCCCTTTATGGCAGTGATTTTCTCCGTAGAGCAAGAGCTCTTGGCCAAGACATCCGTGACCTCGTCACGTGAAGGCTGATACTTGAGCAGGGCATCAGCATTGGGAGCCTCCAGCTTTACGTAGGTGTCTGTGTTGCCCGAAGCAGCGATACTTGTTTTCTCCAGAATGACAACAGAGGAAGGGAAAGACATTGTTGTTTTGGTTGGGAGTATTTTTGAAGACAAGTTTGAATTTCGTACCATGTTCTCAGCTGCAACACGATTTTCTTCATTGCACGGGAAGCCATCAATAAGAAACTTGCCATCCTTCCTTTTATGCATTGCCTTGTGCAGGAGCTCTATAACTATTTCAGCAGGGACAAGCTTCCCATCCATCTTGAAAGACTTAATCATTGATCTATGAAAGATGAACAGAGTCTACAAAGTTAACAAAACCATCCCTGAGGTTATGAAAAAATACAGCAAGTCTCAGAATTTCACATAATTACACTTTAGTTCTTTGAAATCTAAGTCTACATAAAACTACGCCCTTTGACAGCAGTTTGGTCAGTTTCTGCTTTTGATAAGCGGAGGTCAATGTAATTACGCCACCTTGTGGCGCTTCTACTGATTTTTCCAGTAGCTTCGGGGTGGTGATTATCCAATTTACTAAAAGCCTCATTTTGTTTCAGCAAACATGAACATTAATTGCACACAGTAACATTTACAAGCTCCAACTGACAAGCAAAAAGACCATGGGTCACTCAAAAACTACAAAATAGTAGGAGAGTAGAAAGAACTCAGATGTCATACCCAATGTCTGATCCAGACTTGACTTCTTCTTCAAGTAGGTCACCAGCGCTAAGGTGGTGGAACCCAAAGTGTGAAGCAATCATAGAGCATAGTGTACCGTTTCCACTTCCTGGACCACCTGGCAGATATTGACCATTTACAGGATGCACAACTAAGCATTACAACCAACTTAAAATCTAATTAGATCAAAGACAAATAGGCCCAATGCATTCTAGTGTTCACAATGGCATCTGATAACATACTAGTGCATAGATTCCTTAATATCAACGTACAATCGTTTTCATCTCCCGTTGTATAACTTGCTCTCACTTCCCTAGGGTGCCCAAAGTGAAGAGCACAATGCTTAAGGAGACTAAAAAAACTAAGGTAATGCGCCAAACACACCAACAGTCAAACTAAGAAGATTGCACAAGACATGGTAAAAGAACTTAGGGCAAAGCAAAACAGACCAATTCGTAGAGCGATAGGAGGACTCATAAAAGGATATCAATAAGTAGGAAACCTTTTGTCCATCTCATGTAACAAAGGATTGAAATGAACCTTTAAGAGGATTCAATTGTGATAACCAACGCAAAAATGCTTCCACTGAACTGTAGGTCGTGGTAAATCAATGAATTCAAGGGTTGCTTACCAAAGGGTTACAAAACACATTAGGAGTATTTAACAACCTGCAACTATGTTGTCTACTAAACTAAACAAAATAAAACAATTTCGGCATTTTTTGTTCGTGCATTTCAAAATGGACCAAATCTATTACCATACCAAAGGGTTGCATGCTTATGCAGTTGGTTGTAAATATTGTTAATTCATTGGTTTTGGATTGATTACTGTTGTAGGACATGAGACAGAAAGTAGTACTGTTTAAATCTTTGGACATTGTGGATGGATTTTTGCTTCCAGTTGAATTCCATTTTGTGATTGTTTAGACCCTTTCAACTTTCATTGAAAAGATATTCGCGGAGGGATTTAAATGGGTCAATCTATCATCTAGGAACCTAAAATAATGTTTTCTTTACACAGAAATGGCATAATAACAGATTAAAAGGTTTACTCGTTTGATGCGTCTACCATTGATTGAGATTCCCCTTCAATGAGGAGCTTCAAGAGTGAAGCGAGCCTCGCCACATGTAGTTTCAACTGCTTCGGTTACGCATGGGGGAAGGAGGGCTACTGGTGTTATAGGTTTGCTGCTGCTTGCTCCTTCGCTCCCATTTCACGTTGTTGGTATATATATTCATGTACTCTCTCTGGCAATATCATCTGTCTACCAGGAA
This sequence comes from Rhododendron simsii, assembly GCA_014282245.1. Classification (NCBI taxonomy): domain Eukaryota; kingdom Viridiplantae; phylum Streptophyta; class Magnoliopsida; order Ericales; family Ericaceae; genus Rhododendron; species Rhododendron simsii. The sequence goes on from CM024954.1 coordinate 39,440,046, forward strand.
ACTATTTTGCTAACACAAGCATTTAATGCACACCACACCCACCAAATAGAGTCCAATTTCAAAATATCGTTCAAAATAGATTCCAAAATATCCCTCTATATCATAAGCATTCACTGCTCCACCCATTTTGTCCATAGAATCCTATCATTCAGGTACCTCCACATTTCAATGAGGGGCATTGCATACTGGACAAATCAGGGGCATTGCGCATGAAAAAAGAGTGTCTTCATAATGTCCATGTCTTTATGGTTTTCCCCCAGGCAAGTGAGAGTAGTCCCAAGAAAGTTTCTTGTAATCTGATCATACAATTCTTTGAAGACCGTATACCAAATGTCCTAATCTAGCATATATAGCCTGGCACTTCTCATCTTCTAGATGTCAACAAATCGAGAAGACTGTGCAAAGCATTTAACATGATCCCTAAGGCTTTAAAAAACAAGCAGTAGACATAATTATATATCTACCAAATATCAAACACGGTCATCAACTGTACAAATGACCAAATTGGACACAAGTCACATCAACAAGGTTGTATATACCAAATTGAACCGGTCTGGTACAGCCAGTATGTACCATTTCATTAGAAAACTGGTTCTGTTTCATTCCGGTCCTCTGGCTATCATTCTGGCCATTCTGAGGTAATATCGGCGCTCCGGGCATATGAAATGTACCAGTCAATCTCACAAGAGAGAGAATTAAAGAGAGAGAGAGAGTTTCACCTAGTCACTTGTACGCTGTTGACTTACTGCAGATAGAAATAATTAAAAAGCCTCACCTTGTAGTTATCTGTTCAATGACAACACAATTCACTTCCCCATTACAGGACAGAAAAATGGACGTGACATGTGAGGTCCAGTGATGTCCTAATTTTTTTGGGGGAATTTATTTATGGAGACATGGCTTATTTATAGAGACATGCATGAAGGTTGAGAATACCTGGTGTCATGGCAAGAGGAGAAATTATTGCAAAGACATGGAAGTAAAATTTTGATTAGACAATTTTACCCCCGTGTGATGACTGTAATTGGCTCCCCGAGTGGAATGTACTAGCTCCTCCAGTCAAAGTTAGTAACTCCCTCTAATGAGTGTCATGCACATAAATGCAAGTCCTGGAAGCTCAATGTTGGGTCATGTAAGCCTTTAGTGAGTTTGGAAGCTAGTGACTGGCACCCTGAGCTAATGACGCTAGTTTCTCTTGTCAAACTTACAGCGTCCTTCAATGTGGTGCTCAGGGGTTCTGAAAGGATTGGGGATTTTGACCGTCAGGCTGCAAATGAATTTAGTCAATGTCTGTTTGATACTGATATGGAGGGGATGGTAACTAGGGGTTTTGGTTTACCTGGACCAATCGTAGAGGTGGTGAGGGTGCTAATATGAGCAGACTTGATAGAGTTGTGGTTAAGGCAAGTTGGCTAGACACGTTCCCTAAATTAGAGGCTGTGGCACATGCTCCACGAATTTCAGATCATTGTTCTCTGTTGGTGACAGTCCTTAAGGAAGTGACTTGTAGAAAACCTTTCAGATTTTTCAACTTTTGGATAAAGCACCACCAGTTTAAGTAGCTAGTTCGAAATGCTAGGGCTGTCCCCTTGACTGGGTCAGCCATGTTTAAGCTTTCTTTCAAGCTCAAGCGATTGAAACCTATGCTTTAAGGAGTTGAATAATAAATGTTTCTCCAACCATTTCTGGTAGAGTTGTGAAGGCTAGGCAGCACATGGATCATTTTCAATTCCTGTGTTCAAAACCTGGGAGATGAAAGTATAAGAGCTCGGGAAAAGGAAGCAGTTAGGCCCTACATGGAATTGAGTGCTGCAGAGGATTCTTTCAAAAAATAGAAGTACAGGGTCAACTGGCTTACTCTTGGGGATCAAAATACCAAGTTCTTTCATCATGAGGAACAGAATTTTAAGCTTGATTAATGCTGAAGGCACTAACCAAGCCTGATGAGGTGCAAAAGGAAATTATTGAGTCCTATAAAGGTTTGGTGGGTACAAAATTCGCATACAGGCAATATGCTATGGGGTGTCGAGCAGATTATTAAAAAGAAGGTTCCTAGTAATATGCAAAGGGATATAGTTAGACCTGTCACTGTGGATGAAATCAGAATTTGCTCTAGTCTTAAGTCTATAAAGGGAGACAAAACCCCTGCCATGATGGTTTTTGCTCTAGTTTCTTTCAACAAAATCACGATATTGTGGACCAAGACTTAGCTGTTGTGCTCTTTTGACAAAGGCTATATTCTTAAGGAGTGGAACTCGTTTGGTTTGACCTTGGTTCCCAAGACTACTAGCCCTTCTTCTAGAAAAGACTATAGAGCAATTGCTTGCTGAAATGCGGTCTATAAAGTAGTTACAAAAGTCCTTGCTAACAGAATGCAAGGATTTGACCTTTGGTTGTTGGCTTCAACCAGTCAGCCATAACTAAGTGCAGAAGTATTGTTGACAGTGTGCTTCTTCTGCATGAGTTGACCAGAAACTATCACAGGGATCCAGGCCCTCCCAAATGTGCCATCAAGATAGATCTCATGAAAGCCTATGATAATGTTGATAGGGATTTTTTTCTGGATAAAATGCTTGATTTGGATTACCCAAATATTTTTGTTGGTTTCGTCACAGAATGCATCACTACCCCTATGTTCTCTATTATGCTTAATGGAGGGCTAGCTGGCTGTTTCCAAAGGCCTAGAGGACTTAGGCAAGGGGTTACAATATCCCCTTACCTACTAGGCTATTCCTATTTGTCATGTAAGCTTTCTCCTCCCTTCTGCAGTGCAACATTGAGAATGGGAACTTTTCAATCCTAAATGCCAGGCCTTGGGTATTTGTCATGGGATTTTCGCTGATGATCTGTTTGTTTTGAGTAGTGCTGATGACGATTCTTTGCAAGTTTTTTTGAAATCCCTTGCAGAGTTTCATGGCTTTTCTGGTGTGCAGCCTGCTATTTATTTTTTGGGGCTTCATATGCAGAAAAGCAGTCTTTAGTATCTTTGTTGGGCATGCATGAAGGTACTCTCCCAGTCAAGTACTTGGGAGTTCCATTGATCAGGTCTCGTATCTTTGTTGTACTGTATTCAAGGAAAAAATATTAACGAGAATCCAGAGTCGGAATCAGAAATTCATATCTTATGGGGGCAGGGCCAATTGATCAGTCCAGTTCTTATCAGTATCCAAACTTACTAGAGTTTTATATTTGTTTTACCTCAGCTAACTTTGAAGGAAATTGACGGAGTCCTTGGTGCTTTCCTTTGGTCCGGGTAGGATTTCAAGCATTTGGGGGGCAAAGTTTCTTGGGTTCATCTTTGTGTTCCTAAGAATGAAGGAGGGCTGGGGTTTAGATCTTTTTAAGGAATGGAACAAAGCTGCTAATATTAGACACCTATGGTCTCTAAGTAAAAAGGATGATAATTTGCGGGTAAAATGGGTGCTTGCCTACATCCTCAAAGGACAAAGTTTATGGGGGGATTCCTGTTCCTAATGACTCTCTTGGGTGATTAGGTAGATTCTCAAAATAAGAAGTCTTTACCAACAAAGGATCAGATACATCATAGGCAATGGTGCAGATATGTTCTTGTGGATTGACAATTGGCATCCTCTTGGACCTTTATTTCAAAAGTTTGGTGAGGCTGTCATTATAAGATGAGGGAGGTCCTTGAGGGCTAAAGTTTCTTCTATCATCGATCATGGTGCTTGGAAATGGCCTAGGCAGCGTAATAGGATGATTATGGAAATTCAAAGCCAATCTCCTTCTGATAGGGTAGTATGGACTCTAACCACTTATGGCTCTGACTCTATTAAGACTGCTTCGGATACTTGTAGACATGGTTTTGCTAACCAGCCGTGGTACTCCTTGGTTTGGTTTGGACAGGCAGTTCCTAGATGGAGCTTTATTGAGTAGCTAGCCGTTTTGGGAAGACTTTCCACTAAAGACAGACTGGTAGGATGGGGCTTAGCTGTAAACTCTCAGTGTGTTGAGTGTTCCAATGGAGCTGAATCCTCCCATGCCCATCTATTCTTTGGTTGTCCTTCCTCATCTATAGTTTGGAACTTTGGAGGCAAGTGTTGATCAAGAATGGTATCTCTAGAGGAGTTCTTCCTTTGGAGTAGGAGTTGGAATGGGCAGTCCGGCATAGGAAGGGTAAAGGCCTGAGGAATGGTGTGTACAAGTTATCTTTGGCAGCCTCTATCTATTTCCTGCGGTGAGAGAGAAATCTAAGGGTATCGCAAGGAAAAGTAAGGGATGAGAAAGCAGTGTCCTCTGCGATTCTTGAAGATAGAGCTAAGCTGTGCACTTGGTCCAATCAAATGATCAATGCTGCTCTTAGGAAAATTTCTGAAGATTGGCTTTCAGATTCTAGAAATTTTAGAGTGAACTAATTGTTGTGCTGTTCTCACTCTGTTCTTTTGACTTGCCTTTATGTCTTGGTGGGGTCTCTTTCTTTCTTGTCGTATAGTTTTTCGTTCAGGGGTATGCCTCGTGGATTTCGTAGCTTCCTTGCGTTTTTTGGTGAAATAAATTTGCTTAGCTAGAAAAAAAAGAGCGACTTGCACCTCAATGCGACTTTGAGTGACGACAGCATCGCTCAGTGTTAGGTTGTGTCACCCTTTCTGAGGTTGGTAGGTACTGACTAACACCCAGAGTGAACTACATTAACTACAATCTAACAACATAACATAACCCATCTAGTCCCCAATCATTGAGGGTATGGGAGGGAGATGATTGGAGACAGACCTAACCTTTGGCAATACATGCACAAAATGGCTGCTCTCAGAATCCCACTGAAACAGTGGCCCCCCTAAACCTCCAAGAATCGAGGAGCTACAAGGATGTTTTGCTGCAGAACCATACCCCCAAATCAAAGCCAAATGACATCAAAAAGGGCAAGCCTAGAGACCCAAATCAATTTATGTGCACATTTTCATACTTCCTTCATTGATAGTCCAGAGCATCATTATGCACAGCAGTGAACTACATTAACTAACTCCCTTTAATAAGCTCCTACCACTTTAATACCCTTTTCCAAATTCCGGAGCTAGCGACTAGCACTACACTAGCTCCTCTCGCCTAATGCACAAGGCCCCTTCTATCAACTACTTGCACCTTAACGTGACGACTTCAACGCTGGTCAAGACTGGGCCAAGAGAGATGTGGACAGGGGTTTAGCCTGCCAATCAACGACACATGTGCACAGAGAAAAAGAAATGATAAAATTTGGGTGTTTTGAGGCAAAAGCAGTGTATAGAAATTGCACAGTTTAAGGCAATGGTCTATGGGGCCCAATAGGCCCAATGAAAGAGGTTGGAGAACAAATGAATTAGTGGTAGAGGCAAATTGCTAATTTTAGCAATTTGCAACACCACTTCGTGACATCTGTTAACATTATCACAGTCCTACAATTTCATAATTCATTAGCCTTCTCACAATTTTGCATAACATGAGTATGAGTAGCAAAAATGCAAGAGCTCCAATGTTTCAAAGAAACGGCATCTATTACAGAGAGGGGAAAACAAATATAAGAAGTGCAAAAGTATGGACTATAAACTTCTCACCCAAGACAAATATTATTGTGTTCTCACTTGGAAGGTTTCCTGGTGTGTCCTGCCCGGAAAATATTTTGCAGAAGTTAAGATAAAGCAATGCAAGTAGATGTTCCAGCCATATATAAAACAGGAAACTTTCAGTTCGTGGTCTCCATTAATTAATAGACACAAAACCGTTGGTGGTCTCCATCAGAGAACAAAGATGAAACAGTTCATGGTTGTAGAAGCCCGAGTCCAATTACTAGCACAAATATTTGTGCACATACATTTTTGTGGGGCCCATCTTGGTTTCTTGTTTAGTAATTGTAGAGCAAAAAAGATTGATTTGCCCAAGAATTTCTAAAAAATCTCTTACTGCTATCAGTTGGACCTGATTTTTTACAAGAACCCTCCAAAAAATATTTTAAAAAAGACGAGTGATTCAAATCATCTTTGTGGGACCTGAGATGGGCCCCACAAAAATGTACGTGCATGATATGTACAAAATTGTCTATGTCCAAAGTCTTTCTCCCTAAGAAATGCGGAGCCCTCAAATTGACAAAAGACACAAACACAAGATGCCCATGCAAGACACAGTGGTATTGAAAAGACTATGATACTGTTTGTACCAATTTTGGACCCACTAGATTTTGGGAACACGTGCCCAAATTAATTACTAATTAATTGATGGTTTTGGTTTTGTTGAGGGGCGATAACCGATTCTATATAGAAGGGGAGATATTTGGAGCTAATGGATTATTATCTTTGTTTTATAGGAAACTAGCATTGTGTCCATTCGATGCACGTGACAATAGAATTTTGTTGGTGTTTTTTCACTTCTCCGTTCGAACAGGCACAATGCAATCCCTTGAGCAATTGATAAAACAAATCGAAACCATTCCTTTCATGAACGCTAAACATTGCTTGGATCAAAACGTGTGAATGTAAACACACCTAAACTCCCTTTAGTGTGTGCGAGATCCACACTCTCATGTGAGTGTGGGTGTGAGTGTGTTTTGGGTGTGGTGGTAGAAAAATTGTAAAGGATTCAGGTATTGGGAATGTGGGTGGGACAGGTGTAGGTTTGCAACTCAATTGTGGATGGGGCACGTGGAGGTTTGAAAAACACATGCGAGTCTGTTTTTTTTTTTTTTTTTCCTTTTTAAAAAGTTAAAATTCTAGAAATTTAGGATTGTTTGATTAGAGGCTTTGGGGACTCAAACACATTTGTATAGGATATTGATTGATTGATTGATTCCCCAAAAAAGAGAATTGGAATTGTGGTTGGTTTTCTCTCTCTAAGAATGAGATCCCACAAAATGTGGGATTTGGTTATGTTCTTGTATATATCCATATTTAATATGTTTGTACTTATGTATGGCCTTTGGCAGTTTGAAGGAAGAGTGGCCCAGTGGCGGTGAGCATGTTGGTGGCAGTAGAGAAAGTATCTCATGAGTTGTTTGGCAGTTGGGACACCTTGACGGCCTGTGAAGATTTTTAGCAGAGAATAAAGAGGAATTCTAAAGGTAGCAATTTGTCATCACTATTTTCTGTTCTTCATTCATTTGCATTTTTATATTCATCTTTCACCAAAATTATCAATTCTGCATTTCTAAGTCATGAACTAAGCTTTCTGTATGCTTGTTGAGATTGAGTTGATTTTTCTAAAATTCTTGTCCATCATCAACACTAGAACTAGATATGTAAAACTTTGGACATGGGTTTTAGAAAACGAAGTGTTTCAAAATAGAACATAGAGACTGAACGATATAACAAACTTAAGTAACACAATAATTGGAAAACCAAACCATCTTTGCATCGAAACATTTACCGATAAAATGAACATATACAGAAGGGAGCAAAAATTAAATAGACATTGCTCAAAGAAGGGAATATAATACATTCGTCCCCAAAAAAGGATTTAAAAGATAGGATTTCCACAGTTTCGAGGTTCCTATATATGGCTTCAGAAAATTAGGGAAGAAAAGTTTTGAGAGTGAAATCTTACTACGATAATGTAGGACTTGGGAGTCCCAAGAAGTATGAATACGGATACGAAACAACATGGACGTTCAGCTACGTTATTTTTTTTTTATAAGTAGGACATTGGCACATTGGGGCTATGTTGCACCATAAGAAATCAACTAGATAGTTTGGTTGCTTTGGAATATATATGACCACAAGTTTGCATCCCAAATTACATACTATATAGAATACAGTAGACAATGAAAAACCTAGAAAGACTCAAGGCTCAAGAGGTACTAAAAAAATAGGGTATGGACACAGCCAACAAATGTGACTCATTACAGTGTCTTCTTCATAAATTACATCTTTATCTCTTATATAAATATACATTTGTAAAGCTTGAAAAATGAGATTGATAAAATTTTAATAAGAACACAAACTTAAAGTCAATAGTAGTTGCAACGAGGGGAGAGACCGCCCAGGTTCATATAGTAGGTTTTGAGGTTATATTTAAATAATGTGGGACAACCTCTAACACTCTCCCGCACGTGCGACCCCTAACTTGCAAGTGGTGAGGTAAACAAACGATTCAACACATACGACTACAATCAACTATCAACAACAAAGTTAAAGCATGTTAAAGCATCCAACTCGAAACCAATTGGCAATAAGTGGAGAGGCCGCCCAGTCTCCTATACTAGATTTGAAGGCTATATTTAACCAATATGGGACAAGCTTTAACCATAGTTAATTATCACCCTATGTCATCTTGCAAACAAAGTTGAAAGCATACATAATTACAACATACATTTCATCCTCCTAGACACATTTTATTAACTCATTGAAGACACATTGTACTAACTCATTCAATATATTTTTTGCGTTTATATCTACAAAACTTAAATTCACTTACAATATGATCAGTCTTAGAAATCATATTTCTCCAACTTGTTCAGGTAGTGATACATCAAATTCAAACAAAATTATGACCACGGGTTGGTGTCTAAGAAGTGTTGGACATGCAGCAAAAATAGTGTTAAGATGTCCAAATTAAGATTCTTATTTATAATGGACACAGATAAAAGAGCATCTGATGCATGTCTAAGAGTGTCCTAGAAGTGTCGGACCCGGACCTGTCACATTCCTTGATGTGTGAGTGCTTCTTAGATGGAGTTGGAGGGAGTTCGTAGGGATATTGCCGGTATCCTGAAAGTTGGAACCGGACAACTTGTTATGGCCTAACAACTGGTGAGATTGATTTCAGGCTCAGGGAAAAAGTGAACAGTGCATTGAGGCTCAGTGCCTCATCCTATCAAAATTCAAAAGAAAGTTTTAAGTTCTTTTTCTCCACTCATACATTATATCCTAGTTTTATTGGTAAAACTAAAATGGACCTAAAACTTTGGAAGATTGCAGGATTGCCACTGAAAAGGGCCCTAGGGAATCGGCTTGTCTTTCATTTGTGCTTTTTTATTTTACTCAGTAGTTAGTACAAGACCCAAAAATAACCAGGGGCCTCGTTTTGCGCTAGCTGCGGCCTTATGGGCTTATGCCTAGGGTCAATCTACGGATTGTATGTCTTCTTTTCATTCATCAATGGTTTTCAATTCATGACTATTTTGAATGATCAATCTATTATATATCTGGGAGAAATTCTATTTTGTACGGTTCTTTGTTCAGCCGTAGACTACAGGTACATGAAAACTTAGAATGTCCTACAATCCAATAAATGGTGCAAGTGTTCCAAACTTTAATCACTCAATCAAAATAATAAGATCTATTTCTTAGACTTATTTATATGAAATCAACAGTTTTGTCTTTTGGTTGGGAACACTTCATCTAATACAAATAAGGAGACATTAGTGGGTGATCTTTTTGCCTTACTACCTTCCAACTATTGTTAACTCAACATATTCTTCGTCCAATTAAATTCTTGAAATCCATCCAAATATTACAATCAATTCCTTTATCTTTTTTTCAACTTTAATACACAGATCCCCTTGGTTCGACCTTAGACTCGTGGAGATATATTACCTCAGGACATCTTGCACTTGGAACTGGAGAAATGTTCCAACCACACAGAAATAACATCCAGAGACAAAACAATAAAGAACGTACTCCTTCTATCCCAATTTGTTTGTCCATTTGGGCAATCCAATTCCAACGTATTGTGGGAACACAATAATTGCACTTTACAAAACCACTTTACCACAAAAGTCTTCCCGAATTTGCGACAGCGATTCAAGAGAGAAGGGGAAGTGGGAAAATCTGGGACTGTTATAAAGTGAATACTGTTGATTTTCAGATCAAATCATCCGCTGTGTAATTATAGAAGGAATTCAATAACTACTTAGTAATTTATATGCTTAAAGTTTATAGATATAATTTTTTATTTACCTATTATGGATTAATGTTAGCTTACTTTAATCTTTATCTTATTTTGATCGTTTAGGGAATATACCAATCCTGTTTGAAAGTTATTTATCAAATGGAATTGATCTATGTTCTTTAATCTAATTGCTCAGTGCTGACCCTAGGCTACATCAAAAGCATATGAAATGGATTATCAGAAAGCACCAAGGCATCAGGCTTAAATCCAAACCTGAACTATAAAAAAAATCACTGTAAGAAAAGGACTTTACTCATATTTTGTCCCGATTTTTTAAAAAAAAAATTACAAGATAATTCACTCAATAACAAAGAACTCAGTTGGTCGTGTAGCCCTCTTTGGGGGTGAGAGGTCGTGGGTTCGATTCCTATGGAGAGGATATCAACCCCTTGTGGTACTAATTACTAACTAATCTAACTCCCCTTCCCCCATGATGTATATCGAGTGACAAAAAAAAAAAAAGAACTCAGTATAAAAAACTTCTGGTGAATCTTGTAATTCCAGCCTTGTTCGTATTGCCCTCTGGCTAGAACTCTTGTGGTTATTCAAGCATGTTGTTTGACTCTGTAATATAAGAATTGACATTTATAGTTCGTTCTAGCTGCCTATAAATGTTACACTAGTAAATCTAAGGATACTGCAAAAAATTCTTACTGAAATGATAGCTTTCAAAATGAGAAGGACTTTAAGTGTTCTACCCCCTCTTTTTCGGTATGAGAAATTAGAAGCTCTTTTCCTTTCATTCGAAATGAATGAGAAGCCAAACTCATTGCAAGAGAGAACCTACTAGACTAGACTGATCACCGCTGAAAGAAGGGATGGTCAACTCCACTTCCTGGTTGAACATAAAAGGAAAGTTGACTAATCTCGACGGATTGGCAAGCCCGCCCAACTCTGACTGGCATTTCCACCTTCTTGGATCGACTTCTAGATCTATTGCTTAAACTACAACTGCTAAAGTGCTGGATCGGGCACGCACATAACTTGCTGTAGGCAGGGCGGATAGAGTAGTTCGTTTATTTATTTATTACTATGCTATTTTAACTGCTTCCCACAGGTTGTTCATAGATCAATACGGGAGGAAAGATCTGACCCCTCAACGTCTCCAAAAACTGAGAGTCTGGGAGGTAAAATTCTATAGAGTTTGACCTTTTACCATATCCTTCCCAGGTAGATCGATTTTACCAAGTTGGTTATTCTTTTTTCTACTTTCCCTGTCATTTGATGTTAGGATCAACAAGACAGGGCACAACTGTATAAGCAGTTTTGGACCTATAATAATAAGATAAGAAGATCAATCTGCATTTTTATCCTGAGCTTCTTGATTCCTGGAGCTTAAGATAGCGGTTTATATTCAAAATATTGAGAATTTGTTTATTGTTTTCTAGCAACCTATGAAAAGCACGTCACCTCTAGTATACCGAGGCGGCCAAGAAGCTTATAGTGGGTATCAAGATTGATGGTAGAAATGCAATATATCAAGCATGCCCTTTGCAAAGAGACAACTAGATTACTAGAACAAGCAAGACCATGCATGCATATGTAACCATATATCAAGCATTCAACTAAGGACTAAATAAGCATCACGAAAGGACTTGGCATGTCAGCATGGACTTGGGGACTAAAGAACATCAATGCAACTATAGAACCTTAAGAAGATAACTAACATCTCTTAAGAAGATAGCTAACATCTCTCAAAGAAAATAAACTGACCGAGGTTACCTTTTCCAGGTTAGCATCTTGCCCGACCTTCTTCGACTTTGGATTGCTAGCATGCACATTCTGAACACTCATTTCTCCTTCAATAGCAAGATTTGTTGGCATGGTTTCCATTACTGCGCAAAAATACTACGTGATGTTATTACTATTCAAAATGCACTATTCCATACAAAACCACTTTTTACTAATCACTTATGACTAGGAATTCATTTTGCTCATCAATATAGGTTAGTTTGTGAGCTAGAATTCTACCTGGAAAAAATACCGAGTAAGAAAGAGTTACTTGAGAAAGAGATAGTTACTATTTTCTCGTACTCTACAAGTAACTTCAATTTGGTGCCATGTTGGTATACACATTGTGAAGGTAGACACTGGAGGAAGGCTATAAGCACCCTAGGTCAATTACCTTTTTTGTCCCCTTCACAATAACAGACCAATCCTCAAATTGAATATTATATATTACCTCAGGGACGTCATATTTAAAGAAAGTGTGGATTATAAAAAAATGCATGCCTAATTAGGCCTATCCAAATAACATAAGCTTCTAAAACCAGGGGCAAAAATAACAGAGAGAGTAGCGAATATCAAATAGAACAATTTATTCTCCTCTGAGTGTTTACTAGAGTCGGTCTTGACAAACCGTCTCCATCCGCAAGGTCATAACTTCGAAAGGAAGGAAAGAGAAAGGTTAGGAGCAATTTAGGCTAAAGACGGAAGTATTCATCTTTTGTCATTATTGTGTCCCATCTCAGGATGAGAAATCCAAGGATTTATAGCTATGCTCATGGAAGTTTTGACTGGTGTAACGCTCATACCAATATCTCAGAACATTTACATTTCAGATCCTACATCTCTTTGTTCCATAATTTAGAGATTATGTTTTGTCTAGTTTACTCTCTTAAAGTGTTCTTCTCCTCCTACCTCTCTACACACTCTGATTTCTCAAAATGGAAAGCCATTGGTTAAATCTCATAGAATCTACGTACCAACAAAAGCCCCCACCCGACCCCCCAAAGAGAGAGAGAGAGAGAGAGAGAGAGAGAGAGAGAGAGAGAGAGAGAGAATGACAACCTCAAACAAAAGGTGTGCAGCAGCCGCTTTTGCTGCATTACAAAGCCCAAGAAAATGAGGGATCTCTGAGCAGATCAAAAGTCTTCACACCTAACGGATAATCCTTCTCATCTCCCCTAACCTCTAGATACCATTGTGCAGTTTAACACTACCGTAAACCTTATACATAAATCGAACCCTAAAGAGCAACTACCACCAACCTCTGTTCTAAGTGGCAGCCGCCTAGGCACCCCCTAGGCGCTTGGAGGTGCCTTGCCACCACGCCAATAGCCCTTGGCGTTTGATTTGGCGCCCAGGGAGGTTTGGCAGTGTTTGGCGGCCGCCTAGGCGGCCTTGGTGGTCTTGGAGCTTGGCGGTCTTGGCTGCGGCGGCGGCATCTTTGGAGGCCTAAAAAAAAAAAAATATATATATATATATATATATAATACAAGGGAGGTGAGCGAAGCCCTACTACTTATTGTCTTATTCAACTTATTTGCTAGTTGCTACTACTTAATTTCATTTGGGTTTGTATTTTGAAATTTGAACTTGCATTATGGATACATGGAATGTAGTTTGATTGGATAATGGTTTGTTAAAAAAAAAAAAAACCGCCGAATTGCTTGGCGCCGCCTAGGCGGCTTGGCGCTTGGAGGTGGGTCTCCGCCCTACTAGCGCCAAGCGCCATTTAGAACATTGCCACCAACCAAACAAAAGAACAAGTAGAACCCCAGGAAGCATAAAAACTTGAAGAATCAATATCGAAAAAATACGATAATTGAAGAGAGAAAGGACGGTCACTAAGAAAAATCAAGATTCGAAGATGAAATGGCCAACGAACACCAGTACACGGAGATAAACCCGAGATAGCGTCAAGTGAAACAAAAGACAAAGCCCCAAAGGAAACTGATCTCAGTTAATGAAAATTAGTTGGAGTTCTCATTGACCTTTATATTGCTTTTAATGCAAGAAAAAAAACAAAACGTGAAGATGTATAATACGTTTGTCATGCTAGGAAATTCCCTATCTATGATTATCAAAAATGCTATTAGAAGAAATGACTTTTTAAAGTAGTACAAAGCAAGAAATAAGACAAATGTTTGTTACTATAATGTTACAAATTCTGCAACGACATATGTGCATGTAGGAACATAGTTGCATTTTGTTTCTCTTTCAAGTTTAAAGTTCCTAATGAGAACATGAATGCAAAACAAGTAGAGATTAGTAACCTTGACAAAGATTACAAATTCGGCAAAAAAAAATGACTGGCATCCACACCAATGCTCCATAGAATAGTAAGCCATTTCATCAACTACCTCAAACATCAAATTTAGAGTCCTTTGAACAGGTTCTTTCTAAAAATTACCATATTAAAAAGATAAAGCTAACCTAACAATATTCCTTGATAAATAAAATAACAACCGGCCATATCAAATTTGCAAGCAAAATATCCACTGCGGTCATATACACCAATATCCTGTAGGGTGATCCTTCCTGTTTCCTATCTATGAGTTAGATGGATGAAAGATGAGTAGTGACTAGTGACCCTAAACTGCGAAAGCTATGACATATATGTTGCAATGTTGAAATAATATTTGTAATTTTGTATAGGTTCACACAGTCTGTCACATAGCGTTCATTTCAAAAAGTTTGTACCTTGTTATGGCTTATCAAACCCAATCTTTGATCTAGTCATGTCATTTAGAACAAGACCTATGATCCTAATACTCTTAACAACTTTGCGTGGCCTAGGATAAGGTTGTGCTTGATCATCAACCCCTACATCTACACTCGTCACGTATTACTGAAAAGCTTGAATCTAGGATCCATTTGTTTCAGAGTAAAATGTTTTCCTCAAAAATATTTTACCTATTTCCAGTAATTGGAAAGTAATATTTTTTGGGGGGGAGTGATTTTCGAACTCCCCTTTTTGTTTTTATTCATGTGAAGTTACAACAGTGCCCTTTAATTGTCTCACTTTTGGGCATATTGAAGGGTAAGGTTGTATTTTTACATAGCTAAAAAGACAAAGAGGGGAGTGCGAAAATCACTTCCCATTTTCTTTAGGGTAATGAATTTTCCATGATATGGCATAAAATGACTTACATCGGAAATGGCCATAAGTTATTTTCATAAAGTCTTTTTCGTCGACATGAAATATCTGCAAGTCAATTCCAGTATGTCTATACAGTTTGCAAGCATGAGGTCTCTACAATTCCAAGAAGTCGTTTGTATTTGCTCCAAATGGATTCCATCAAAAACGATTTGAGCCAGGAAAAAAAATATATATATATACACACACACACACACACATATATATAGGCATATGCATATCCATACATATATGCATGTAATTGATACACGTATTCTTGGTTAATGAATAAGAACAAAGAAAAAAAAAAAGAATAAAACTAATGCTGGACATCAGAGTAGGAGAAGAACAAAATCTAGAAATTCAAAAAAAATTTGTTCTTGTAAATATTTTTCCAAGTGCAACCAAACCCCATAAAACAAAATTAAAACAAACATTTTTAGGGAAGATCATTGTGCATAAATAACACTGTTTGGAGCCCTAGCGAATAGTAACGTGATTTCACAGATGCGAAAGTAACTCCAAGCCAGTATCCATGTTTCTGTATGCGGATCAAGGTTTTCTCAGTTAAAGAAACTGTTTCCTTTAGCTGAATGATGGCACAACCACGATTTTTACAGGTCCGGGGGCCTGCTGCGCGTCAAACGGTTTATTGTTGGGTGCCAAATTGGAAGCCAGCTGTCCTTGAGTAGGACTTTGTATGGGGCATGCAGAACAACTCTCTTAACTTCCTCTCTCTATCTCTCTCCAATCTTTTTCTCCTAAATATTTTGACCAGCGTCTTGTTTTAATTGTTTTCAACGTCACGCCATATTTTTATACTTTTCCGATTTGTCTCGTTCAAACGAACAATTAATCTGAAAAATTACGGCGAAAAACCATACAAAAAGTATAAAAAGATGAAGAAAACCAAAATAAGATGAACACAATAACGCAGCCGCCACTACATGATTATTAACCCCACATCTATTTCAAGCAAAATTCGCCGCCACCAAGCTCGATTTTGATTTTTTAAAAATATAATTGAGGGGCTACCTAAGAAACTAGATTTTGATGAATTTGGAAACCCAGTTTTGATGAAAGGGAAGCCTGGAAGGCTGTAGATTCATTGGAGCTCTTTTCTCGGTGCATTGAAAGTTGCAATTCTCCTTCTTCTTCTTTTCTTTTTCTTTTTTTGAAATATCCAAATATAAACAGAAACAAAATAAGAAGAAAGACTAGAGTCCCATATCTCTAGCTAAAAATGGCAATTTAAACTCGGGCGGTGGACTGCTGATTCACAAAGGGGACAAAGTACTCACAAAACAAGAAAGAAAGTCGAGGGAGAGATCCAAGAAACTATTAGGTGTTAGGCCCAAAACGACGTTGCTCCTGGTCACAGCACAGCCGGCTGTGCTTTCCCGAGTCCCATTTTTAGGGAAACTTTAGACAAGTTGTATTCAGAGCTTGTGCATGTAAACGCCAGAGAGACAACCGGCTACACAATACTGTATAGCTGAAGATGTCCCAGAATACAAAAGGCAAAATTGAACGAAAATAAGTACACGGATTAAATAGAGATCAAGGCTGAAACCCCGAAATCAACAAGAAAAAAGTTTCGACAGAATAAAACTATGACAAATTGCAAAGTTTTAGCAGAAAATACCCAAATAAAATCGACTAAGTACTATGCAAACGCTCGATCAAGACATGGAAGATACCTAATATTGAGCGGCTATGGCCTCGTGTGCGATGCGGCTGCTGGGTTGTGAGCCGAAAGCAGTTGAAGGGGTTCAGATCGCAGAATTTGTTTGAAACTTGAAAGAAAGGAATGCTTGAGAGTCACTTACCCAAAAAAAGGAATGCTTTGAGGAGTGTATGTTTTGTTAATTTCTTTTATGTATACTAGTGTCACGCGACGTGCTTTGCATGAATAGCGTGCCCAGTATAATGCTTTGAATTAGAATTTTTACTATGTGGTCTAATTTGGATGGTATAGTCGTTAAAGACTTATAAATGGTATAGGAAAATTATGTTGTTGTGGATAGAGGAGATGTAGGAGCTCGAGTTGTAATTGACAAGTTTGAACATGTGAACATGCCAAATCTGTGAGTTGGAGTATCGGTGTCAAGTCATGTGCCCTTGTGGTTCAAGTTAAGTCACTGTCCATAATTGCCCAATGCCTTATTGTTGGGATTCGATAACACTCAATAACGATTTGGCAAATGGGTGTTTTCTAAAAGGGATGGAAAGGAGAGAGAACTAACCCAACTAATGAAGCTCAAATAACTACAATTAAAAAGGAAAACTAAAGTAGAACATTGCAGTCACTACTTGCCAATAATCGCCCAAAGAAAATCCCTCAAACAAAAACTCTACCGACTGATCATAAAAATTAGTATTACAACTGAAAACAGGTATTCAAAACCAGTATTTTAAAGAAAAAATGAAAAACATCTTGTCCATATTTTCAAGTAGATAGTTTAAACAGAGATGTTTCGGAAAAAATTAACATGAAAGAATGGAACCAATTTATGATGTCCTTTCAAGGGCAAATGACAAGAGAAAATGAAGGAAACCTTCGTGTATGGTGTCTGGCCTCCCTTTCAATTCTGACTTTGTCAATCTTCTTGATGGCCTTCAGAGTGTTCTTGATGGCCTTCAATTCTGACTTTGTCAATCTGCATTAGTTTGAAGTCATTTCACGAGCTGCTAAGAACTAACCATCAATTTCTCATGCCAAACTTTATACGTATTAGATCAATCCATGAAGACAATGACACAATTCCAACCGCAATTATGGGAATGCATCTCTCCATAGGATTCTTACGAATGGATTTAGGTATAAGTAACTACGCAATCAACGTCAGGATTAGGTTTCTATCTAAGTTGGGTATTCAAGAGAGCAACTATGACTAACACAAGGTATTTGTCTATATTCAAGGTCTTATACAATATACACTGATAGGAAAAAATGATTAGACTAACATATCACATACTACATCAATAGTTAGAGAAGATCTCATATACCATTTTTTTTTGGAAAAATAGAAAACAAATAATTGATGACATATGCATCATTGCACTCCCAAAGATTGGATGCCTAAAAATTGAAGCATAGTTTTTCAATTGGCTAGCTTTCAATATGCAGCCATGTTGCAGCTCCATTTGTCGTTCATATCCTCCTTGTTACCAACAATGCACCTAGGCCAATCCACATTACTAAGTGAAGTAATGGGAAAACACCAATAGCTAGTAAGGCTTCAATGTTTCACTGATTGACCAAAGCAAAATAAATTAATAACTAACCAATGTGGCAGAAAAAAAAAACATCCAGCTCTAATTTCTCAGAAAATTTAAATTCTATGACTACCAGTCTCAAAAGTAAAAGGTATAATTTCTACAACTAAGAAAATTAGAGAAGTATATGAGGCATGGAAATGGTTTTTCTATTTTGATAGAGGAAGAATAATTACACTCCGGCACACCACCTTTGGAATGACTACATCGCGGGCAAAGAGAGACTTTCCAAAAGGGACCAACCTGCAAAAGAAATACACAAGCAATTAAAAGCGGACACGTTATTCCTTTAAAAATTAGGGCACAGACACGTTGGCGACACGTCGAACATAGAATATCTCTTCATTGTAGGTGCATCTGTATGAATTCATATCAAAGTAAAAAAACATTGTCTCTATCAAATTAAGACTAACATCATGAAGAAATAAATCACTGTCCCTATATAAGTACCCTTGAACCATACATATATGAAAATTTTCATTCTGGGTCAAGTCTTAGAAATGTTTTTTAACCTCCTAATCTATCCTTAGCATGTCCCAAGATTGTCCCCAACTTTTCCGAGAGTATCAACACAATGTTTAGAGTAAAAGAAATATAATGAAAACCAAAATGTATTTAGGCATATTTGACACGTGTTCGAAGAGTGTCGTGTCGTGTCCGTGACGAACACCGATACGTGAGCCCGGTAAACGTGTCTGTGCTTCTTAGGTTAACACCCAAACCCAACACTTTTTCAATCAAACATCATGAATGTCAAAATGTAAAGGTCACATGAAAAGCGTGCACAACCCATCCTAGTTTCATAGAATCTGAACTTTGCAATTTGCATAGAACCCAAATACAATCAACAATAGACCAAATCAATTCACAATCGAAAAAGAGCCATAATGAAATTAGAAATAGAAACCAAGTCGACGATAGCAACTGAACTACCCCACCAACATTTGAACCTATAATAAGTTTAAAAGAAAAATGATAACCTTAGCTTCCATCTCGTTGGAAGGGTTATCGTTAAGCCTTGGTCCATTTAACCTTAAGCGGATTTCTCTTCATTTCAAAAATCTTGTGACATTTTGACCGACAAAACCGGAATATTTGAATTTCGGAGTGATTGTCAGCGGTCTTAGGTCAAGAAGCTTTATTAGCTCTAACTTGAACATTGACACTAACACTAACACGAAAAAAACGAGACCGAGAAAAAAAATACCTACGGAGGCGCGAAATTGGTATCGATGACTCGTTCGGAGTTGGGCACTCATGTCTAGGGCTTCCAAAGTAGATGTGAATTCTTTCAAACGGTTTTGCTTTGGAGGCAATCTCACCTTGCGAACATACGACAAATTCTCCAAATGGTGATGAGATGAGGGCGATCTTGTAACATCAATTCCTACCTTATCAGCCACACGGCCACTCACTGTGGCTAGGCACTTATGCTCACCATTTTAACAAAATGGTAAGAAACATATGGGAAATACTGCTCTTACCGCTCAAATGCAAGGTTAGTATTCCGAGGATAGTAAGAAGAAGATTAAGTTTTACTATTGATGGTTAATTGAAGGGCTTTGTTTACCATACAAGGTCATACTACTCTTACCGCTCAAATGCAAAAGATACATAATAAAACAAAATTAATAATTCTATAGAAAAGGATTCATATATATTGATACAGATATTTAATGCCCAACAATGGGGCCTATTACGTCCAGTTGTAAACTGAAAAGTTTGTTACCGCGGTTTACAGTTTTAGAAAAATATATTGAAAATTCTCATCATTTTGTATGAATTTTCTCTTATGGACTATAATTGGCCATGTTTCCTCTGTGTAGAATTTTCTGTCAATATAGTGATTCAATAGCGCAATTTCCATGAAATTTTCCATGGTCTGTCCTAATGAAACAACCGAAACAAAAGCGTAAACAGTTTCAGAAAAGATCTGACTTTCTACTTCCCCTTATATCAATGGCCTATGATTTTTTCCAGCCTCTCTCAAAGATAATCCATTTTGGTAAACAATTGAACTTCTAGAGGAGGCTAAATATCGGACTTCGCCGGATGCATATGAAGCTTCAACTAGAGCACAAGTATATCTCTCCTTTTAGATGCACCACACTTCATCATTTCTTTTGCTAAACTTTTTGGACTTCAAAATGTTCTCCTACCCATAGGCTAAAATGGTTCCTCATCTTAGTCTGTTAAGACGTCATGCTTGTGATTTGGAGGATAAGGCCCGCGGTGAAAGAGACAATAAAAAGGAGAGTGGAGATGAAAGCCAATACCTGATACAATTGTGCTTTACCAAACAACATGATTACAAAGACCTACGGTGTGACAAAACAGTGTCTATGACACTGCATCTCTCTCACATATTTCATCGAACACCTGCCTCGCAAACCCAATCATGCAGCACCCAGAGTACATCCTCAACAGTGTACTCCCCACATACCGATCCGAATCAATACCCATTTTAACAACCAACAAATGCACAGCCCCACAAACTCCAATTACCGAACAATGGCCGCAGGACTTGAGAACCAAAGGGTACGTAAATAATGACGAAAAAGGATCTGATTCGGTACACCAAATAAAACCAAGATTGGTTATTGGAACCCAAATTTCCAAAAAAGAAAAGAAAATAGAGATCAAATCCTCTTGGAATACTAATTTGAAACCAATCCCTAATTTCATATGAACACGGAACCCTAATTTTTTGGGTTTGAACAAGTTCTAGTGAGGAACCTGAAAACCTATCTCATACAGAGAGAGAGAGAGAGAGAGAGAGAGAAATACCTTGATATGGCGTCGATTCCAGTGGTCGTCGATTGTATTCGTCAATACTGGCCGGAGCACGTTTCGCCTCCTGCGGTCTCTCTCTCTCTCTCTCTCTCTCTCTCTCTCTCTCTCTCTCTCTCTC
The DNA here is from genome assembly GCA_014282245.1 of Rhododendron simsii. Lineage (NCBI taxonomy): Eukaryota > Viridiplantae > Streptophyta > Magnoliopsida > Ericales > Ericaceae > Rhododendron > Rhododendron simsii. The sequence continues at coordinate 39,460,967 of CM024954.1, forward strand.
TCGTTAAATTCCAGAGAACGCAATTTTTTTTTTTCTCATTCCAGCATCCGTTGTTGGGGAGACAGGATGCCCCAATTTCAGGAGGAGACAGATGAGATTCCCGGATGCACGGTGCAAAGGTAAGGTACCGGAAAGCCGTCAAGCACAGTGCACTATTTTGTCCCAGACGAGATCCCCGGATGCACAGACGAGATTACCGGAAAGCCCTCAAGCCCACACCACTGCGGGACAAAATAGTGTAGAAAATTCGGGACGCAGACGGAAAACATCGAAAGTCCGAAAATTCATTAAAGTAATTTGAAAATAACCCAAATAGTGTCTATGGCCCACCACTTTTGAGCGTGAAATGACAGAAACGCCCAAAACCCCAAAGAAGTACTCCCTCCGTCCGGATTTAATAGTCTTTTTTGGGAGTTCGTGTCATTTTTCAATCGATTATATCTTCCAATTTATAATATTTTACGTGATTTTAAATATTTTGTATTATAGAACTAATCGAGATCTATCAAACAAGATCCATATTCGATATGAAATTCATTACGGATTTTAAGATATAACCCGTTTTTTAGCCGGTTAGAATAGAACTAGAGACAATTAAATTCGGACGGAGGGAGTAAATTCAATCAGCTAGTTTCTGAAACGAGGGGCATAATCGTCCGGAGATAGCCAAAAAGTGTAAGCCACTTCTAGGAACTCCATTCCTTTATAGGCGCCTGTGGATTTCCTTTCAAGTCAGGTAAATGAAAATAATTTCTCTTTTTTTCCGTCGTTCCAAAAAAAGTAGAAAACCTTCACTCAGAGAATAAAAATGATGAAAATAGAATTCAAAATACTATGGGTACCAACCCATAGTGCAATCGTAATGCCTATATGGGTCTGCAGGACTTCCTTAAGAGTCTCACATATAAATCATCTGAATCATTTATTAATCTTAAAATAATTTTTAAATTTCCTATGTTAATAATAGCTCAATCAAATAATTATAAGTGTTTGACCTTAAATGTCTATCTTTCTACGAAATTTCTTCAAAATACAGGCTCTTGAATTTTGGACGAATAATTAAAAGATTTGATCAAATATTTATAGTTATTCCATTGAGCTAGTATTCTTATGGAGCCACCCAAATAATTATTGAACGGTTCGTATTATTTGTGTGAAATTCTAAAAAACTGTGCATTGTGTGGGTCTATGCTCGTGGTTGAGTTGATTAAAATTTACTCCATCGATCCCGAAATCGTTGGCCTTGCTTGAAATTAACGTTTTAAGGGAGCACAATCATTTTTTTTTTGTAAAATATCAGCTCAACAAACAGAAGAAAACAGTGACTAGCCCATCCAACAAAAAGTTGGACAGCCACTACACCTCAACAAAAACTAGGGGTGGGCATGCCTGACACGAAAAACAAAATAAATTCATATAATTGAGCTAAAAATAAACATTTTTGTGGGTAATTCTATACATTGGACATTAGTTTGATGAACTGTCAACTAGAAAAAATAAAAATTTAGTGAAAAGTAGGACTTTTTGACATGACAACACAACCCGAAAATGACACGACCCGAATATGACACGAAGATTTGATAAGTTGAAAAATATTGTGGGATTTTATTAATAAGATTTTGATATATAACACGAAATTGACACGAAATTACCTATTACCCACCTCTAACAAAAACTACAATTTGAGCTTACGAATACCGTTAAGAAACAATTTAGACTCCTCCACCGAATAAATCTTGATTCCGAACTTGGTCTTCATCCACAATGCAACTCTAGTTTTCACCAATTCTCCTGCTACCTCAACACTCAAATTTGCATTGTTAAAGACGAGGTCATTCCGGGCTAGCCACAAAGACCACAAAAGTGGCATAGAACGACACTTCCCATATATTTTTCTCCAGATTCCTAAACTGGCTGTCAAACCACCATATAGCTAAATCTGCCAACGAATTAAGACAAACCCACGAAACATGCCACCAATCCAGAATTAGAGACCAAATATTCCAAGAGAATATACAGTGCAAGAAAAGATGATCAGGAGTTTCGGGATGCAAGGAACACAAAATGGCAGGAAACTTTTTGGCCCTCTTGGATGATATTCCTACTGAAAAGCACTGATCGTGTTGGGGCCCCATCCTGAATCGCCAACCACGAAAAAATTTCCACCTGAGGAGGGCAAAGATTTTTCCACAGTGATCCCAAAAGTTGGTTCCGAGAATGACCAATCTGTTCCCATTGGTGGTATACTGACTTGGAAGAAAAGCGTTTATCGGCAGTCCAATTCCATTGAAGCACATCCCTCTTGGTCTGATCAAGTGTTACCAAAGGCAGCCTTAGATGTAATTCCTCAGATAGGTTAGTCTCCCACACATTCAACCACCTCTTTCTAAATTGTAGCTTCCATTGCATATTCCCTGACCTTTCCTTCCCTGAGCTCACTGTGTCCTCTCTTTGGTTAGAGATTAGGAATAGTCTAGGGAAAGCTTCTTTGAGTGTCCTGTCCCCCAGCCAAATGTGGTTCCAAAAGGAAGTGTCTTGCTCATAATGGACTTGAACCCGAAATCCCTCAGTGAGGACCGAACCAATACTAGAAGATGGGTCTGTCAAAGAACAAATGTCTCTCCAAATGTTGGAGATACGGCCTGATCTTGGTAGAGAAGGTAGCCACACCCCCTAATAACTTTGACCCAAAAAGAGTCTTTGCCCTCGTTAAATTGCCACCACCATCTGGACAACAAGGCAAGGTTTTGTTGAATCACCCTCTTAACTCCCAAACCATCAAATTCCTTTCTCTTTGCTACCGTTTCCCATTTTGGCAAATGAACTTTCCTCTTCTTCAGTGTATCCCCCCAAAAAAATTGTTTTTGGAGCTTCTCTATAGCCTTTGCCACAGCCACGGGTATCTTGAACATTGACATGAAATAGGTTGGCAGGTTGGTGAAAGTAGAGTTAATAAGAGTAAGTCTCCCACCTGTAGAATTGGTTTTCCTTCTCCATACAGTTAACCTCTGCTCCATTTTATCTAAAACAGGTTTCCAAGTACTGATCCTTCTTGGATTAGCTCCCAAGGGAAGCCCAAGGTACTTAATTGGCAGCGCTTCAACCTTACAGCCCAAAACATGAGCAAGGGATAACACATCCGTCTGTGGAATATTTACTCCACACAACGAACTCTTGGAATAATTGATTTTCAATCCCGACATGAGCTGAAAGCATCTAAGGATCTTTTTAATATTGGCCATTTCCACTCTATCATTGTTGCAAAAAAGGATAGTATCGTTAGCAAATTGGAGGTGGGAAACTAAAACCCCATTGGTCCCAATCCTGACTCCTTTAATTATATTTCGCTCCCTAGCTCTAACCAACAAAATATTAAGAGCTTCCACCACAATGTTGAAAAGAAAAGGGGACAATGGGTCCCCTTGCCTAAGACCTTTCTGAGTTTTAAACTCTTTAGATGCAGAGCCATTGATCAACACAGACATAGACACTGAGGAGCAACACTCCTTGATCCATCTACACCACTTCTCCCCGAACCCCAATTTTAGGAGCAGATCAAGCAAAAATTCCCAGTTAACACAATCATATGCTCTTTCAAAATCGATTTTCAAAAGTAGACCACTGTGGCTTCCACTCTTCCAACTATGGATGGCCTCATTTGCTATCAAAACCCCATCCAAATTTGTTTCCCTCCCATAAAAGCAGCTTGAGACTCACCAATAATTGAAGGTAAAAGGGAGTTGATTCTATTTACCAGAACTTTAGAAAGTAATTTGCAAACCCAACCCACCATACCGATGGGTCTGAATTCTTTGAAAAACATAGGGCTGTCTACCTTAGGAATTAAAGTCACAAAGGTAGAGTTAATACCTTTAGTTAGCTTTCCATTGGAATGAAACTCTCTAAAGAAAAGCAGAACCAGATTCTTCATGAAATCCCAGCCCCTCTTTACAAAGGAGAAATTGAAACCATCAGGACCCAACGCCTTTAAGTTGCTGCACTCCTTCAATGCTCCAATAATTTCCTCCTCCTCAAACTGTATTTCCAAAAGCAGAGAGGCAGTCGGCTGCAATTGCCTAGGGAACAAACCCCCCAAAGTAGGCCTCGAACTTCTCTCTTCCAAAAAAATTAGCACTAAAATGTTCATCAGCAGCTGCCTTTATATCTATAGGATCTTCAACAGTTCGGCCAGCAAAAATGATTGACCCCACCAAATTCCTTCTGTACCAACTATTAGCCATGGCCTGGAAAAATCTAGTGTTTTTATCGCCTTCCTTAAACCACCTTACTCTGAATTTCTGTCTCCACACTGATTCAGTTAAGCGAGATAGCCTCCAAAACTCAGTTTTGTTTACTGTCTTGTTAGACTCTATTAGGCTGAAAATCTTCTATGATTATGGATTATCTAAAAGTGATCTTTGACTATCTAGACCTTTCTAGAGCAAATCTGCTTGTCTGATATATTTTTGGCTTTTTGAAACAGGCTTTAGAGTGGCTTTCTTTTTATAACAGAATCTATGTGAACAAGTTTTTAAACGAATATCAGTTTTCTTTTGCCGATTAAAAAAAAATGCTACTCTATGGCAGTCAATTTTGTTAAACTTGTTTGTGCCGTCTAAACAATCTTATTTAGAACACTTAAACGGTGTTTTTAATTCAAGAACAATCTATAAATGATATAAATATATATTTTTTAATTTTGTTGGATACATAAATACCAAAAATGAACCTACAATTGAGGACAAAAGGTAAGATTCTTTTATGAGGTCCGGTAAGATTCACTTTCAACTAGGGATGTCAAATGGGTGGGTTTGGATCAAAATGGGCAAGTTGTAAGTGGATGGGTCTTTAATGGATCATTGACCCATTTAGACCCATTAATTATGAGTTCAATTACTCATACCCAACCCGACCCATTTATTTAAAATCAAACCCGACCCTCCCATTAACTCAATTACATACTATATACTAAAATTTAAAATGGCTAAAATACCAATGTACAAATGACCGTATTACCCCTGTTAATATAAATGACTAAAATACCCCTGTACACTAAAATTACCACACTATGCCTATACTAAGAAATTAGCAAAAATTCACAAAAGGCCATTTCCAGGTAACTACTTCTGCTGATGATTTTTACAACATCCGAATGAAACTTTGGTTGGATGATGCGGATGGCTAACTTTTATGGGTTAAATGACTTCGCGTTTTGTGATTGGGTAACAAGGCAATATTTAGTCGAACGACAAGGCGTTCTCTTATTGTCAAATGGCGCAATCTGGGTGTGCTCTTGTAAACTTATAATTTGAACTTATTTTGGTATTTTTTTTTATTTTTCATAGCTTTTTTTTATCTTTTCGTCATAATTTTTGAGATTAATCGTTCGTCTCGACTAGAGGAGTCTAGAAAGTTCAAAATTATGACCGAAAGCAAAAAAAAAGTTCACTAAAAATAAAAAAAAGTATCAAACAAATTCTTATTTGTCTTAAATGCCGTCTTATTTTAATTTTTTCTATATCAGTTCATATTTTTATACTTTTCTGATAAAAAAAGCTACGTACAACACTTGCAATTTCAAACTTCTAAAATTCAATTTTTTTTCAAATTTTTTTCGTATTTGATAATTTCGTGTCAAACTTTTGTAACTTAATGATTCGTCTCGTCCAGAAAAATCAGAAAAGTAAAAAATTATGATCGAAACTCAATAAATTTTTTCAAAAAGACAAGAATAAGTAAATTTTTTGTCATTATTTAAAAAATTGTAATTTTCGATCAATTTTTTTTATTTTTCCGATTCCTCTCATCGAAACGAATTAATAAGTCCCAAAAGTTTGACGCAAAATAAAAAAATGTAAAAAAATTTGAATAAAGACAAAAAAATAAGTCAATTAACTTTTTAATCCAAACCCAATGCGGGATTACCAAGAGAGAAATTTATTCACGGCAGAGCGCAATTTCACCAGTCCATTCGCGAACTTAATTTGGCAAAAATGGAGTGTCCGCAACCATTAACTGGTTGGTACATTCTCGTACACAATCAATCGATCGAACTGACCAATCCGAGTTCGAAAACACAAATACTACTCCAGCTGTGATCAAACGATTCACATGTCAACACCGATGGTGAATGCATTGCCTTCAAGGTTGATTCTCGAACGAGAATGATGGAAGGATTAATCTGGTGGCGTGGTGGTGGGGGTGGTGAGGGTGGTGGGGGTGGTGAGGGTGGCGTGGCGGCGGCGGCAGTGCCCGTGGTGGTGGTGGTGGCTTGGTGGTGGGGTGGTGAGGGTGGCGTGGTGGTGGCGGCGTTGTGATGGTGGTGGCGACAGTTGTGGTGGTGGTGGCGGCGGCGGTGATGGCGTGGTAGCCGGTAGGGGATGGGCTGCATTCATTGGAAATTTAGTAAAGAGATAAAAAATTTTCATGGGTTGCTTTCATACCCATTGGGTCATTTTAGTTGACCCAATTGATGCCTAATTAAGACCCAACTAATAATGGGTTAGTTGGGTTTGGACCCATTCTTACCCAACTAATAAATTGGTTGGATTGAGTCTATTTTTTAGTTGATGAATCCGGGTTCAATTTGTAACCCCTACTTTTAACGGTCCAGGTAGTTTCATATACAGTTTCATGAATCTAGTTTCATGGATCTTATCATTTTTGTTATTTTACACTAGTTTTTCGACTACGGGTATATCTAATGTAAAAAATAACATTTTTTTGGAGGCTCACGGAGATCCAATCTCATACGTTTAAAAATATTTTGGAGGATTCTGATTAAAAGTAAACTATTATCGATAATAAGTTTTTATTACGGGTAATAGTTTATAAATATATCTTAATTATTAATTGTCAAAATGGACGACTGATATTGTACGGCCTGTAAATAAGTTGTACCCATCTCAAATGTATTATTTCTATATGGAGAAATTTTTCGGAGCCGGGTGGGTATATCCCATATGGTACCCGCTCGGCGGATCCGAATCGTCCCAATACACTTTTGGACCGCTCGGATTGAAACTTTTTCTCTCCTCTCACCCTTACTCTTTTTCTCTCTCCAACTCCGAGCAGTTCAAAAATGCAATGGACTGCTCAGATTGTCCGAGCGGGCACCACGTCGTACCTATCCAGCATTGAAATTTTTCCTTCTATATGATAAACTCATGCCAATATATGGTGCTGTAGTCAGAAAGAGCCCATATTCAAACCGTCCGCGTGGGAATCATACAGAAACATAACTTGCGATGCACCGCAATGCTCCCAACTCACCTCCGCCACCGGAGTCTCACCGATTGCTCCACCGCCACCTGCGCCTACGGCATTCAAAACGGAGGAGATATCGAGGGCGACTCCTCCTCTGTTGGATTCCTCGGCTACGAAAAACTGACCATAACTCCCTCCGATGTTTTCCCCAATTTCATCTTCGGCTGTAGCAGAAACAACCAAAACCCCTTCTACGCTGCTGCCGGACTGCTCGGCCTCAGCCGCGACCCTTTATCCGCCGTCTCCCAAACTGCTTCGAAATACGGAAATTACTTCTCCTACTGTCTTCTGGCCAACACCGACGAGCACCGGAACCCTAACTTTCGGAGAATCTAGCCTGCCTACCTACCGCATCCATTTTTACATTTCTTCAATTAGTCGCTAACATATACAAGTTTAATCAAGGATTTGATTATCGACCTTGCTCATGCAAAACCTTAGACATCAGGGTTGCCGTCATATGGCATATAGCTAGTTAGTCTCTGGATTCAGTTGTACACTGCCTTTTTATTGGTAGATTGCTTAACCATACCTAATAGAGCTTATTACTTGGATTCTCTCCTATGCTATATAATATGCAGGAGTAGCCGTAGCCGTAGCCGTAGCCCTCCCACTAATTTTTATTTTTTTTTGTACTCGGCAAAGGAAAATTTTCTTCCGGTGGCAACACAAAGATCCTTCATATGGACTGTATAATGCTTCGGCAAACATTGTAGAGCAAGCTGTCTGTTTGGGGGGAGGATCTTCTTTATGGTTTGACCTGCATGAAGTGTGATTTTGGTGGGTTATTTTGATTACTCTAAGAAAATAACGTGAATTCCATCTAGAACTCATCCCGGTGGACAAGTATTAGGGTACAGAGGCAGGACAAAGAACAATACTCTTTGCTATGGCATGTTTGTTTGCAGGCTAAACAAGGTGATATTTATTTTTAAATTAGAAACTGGAATATAACTTAAACCCCGGGGAGAGTGAGGGATTAGATAGGAATATATCCCATGATTTGACTCCGTCAACTTAAAATAATGCCTTTGTGTAGATAGTGCAGTACTGCTTCATTATTTTATTTTATTGCACCCGCTATTGGAAATTTTGGATTCTCCTCTGTAATTATATAGTTTTGCTACTCTTTTTCCATTAACTCGTGCTTCACTAGCTATGTTAGGTCAAGGAACCAAAGTTCCACTGATTTGATGGATTTATGTTTATTTATTCATACAAAGAACATAATGCATGTCACAATGGAATTGAAATGCAGCTAGCCCTCATATCCTTAGTGGAGATTACTCATGCCCTTTGAACAGATTACTCATCCTTGGTGGAAATCAGAGCAATTGGCATATACCAAGCTAGCTAACGATATGAGGGAGAAAGATATTACTCATGCATGCATGCCCTTTGAGTTCAATTGTGTTTAATATGATCATTGCGAAGTCCATATAGTATTCGTTAGAAGGACACAACTTACACTGACGAGCAAAAAAAAAAAACTTACACTGACGACCAAGGAATAGAGGATGAAGAATAAAGAGTTACAGTTGATGAAAGTTAGTTTAAAAATGCCAAAAAAAGGCACCAATTCAAAATTTTATGCTGTTCATGGCCAGGAAATGGCAATGGCTGAAGCCACTGGGATTGTTCTAGACGTCACTAAAAATTGTTGTTTTCTTTTTTAATGTAGAGAGAAATATTGCAAGTAGCTCTCATCAGAGTGGACATGCAATAAAAGCACCATTTGCCATTTGGGATAATAGATACTTTGATATTCCATTACACGCATGATTCAAGTGTTCTAAAAGAAGGATTTAATTTAATCACCGATTGCAAGTAGCTCTCATCATAGTGGACATGCAATAAAAGCACCATTGCCATTTGGGATGATAGATACTTTGATATTCCATTACACCCATGATTCCAGTGTTCTAAAAGAAGGATTTAATCGCCGATTAATCGGAAATTTGGCCTAACCGATTAGATTAATACCTAGTCGGTTGAATTAGTAGGTTAGAAGGTTAATCGAAGTTAGTTGGCGATTAACCGGCGATTAGTCGGTCGGTGTCTAGCGGCAATTAATCGGTTAATGGGCGATTAGTTGGCTATTAGGTGATTAATAAGGGTAGAATCTATAATTTTGAAAAATCAACGGGTGTAACTGTTATATACGTATACCAATTTAAGGGCTTCGAATCACAGTTTTTAAGGCTTGTTCAACACCCAGTCATCGATTGATCGATCTCAGAGTCACCTGTCATATCTCTGTGAAACCTTAAAACACGAGATCTCCAAACCTCCTATCACCCCTCTATCTCTCTCTCAAATTCGAGATCTCCTCTTACTTCACGTCTCCATCGATATCTAACATTAGTTTTTTTTTTTTTGAAAGGCCCATACCCATATTGACACGTTAGTGATTCTGAAAACAAAGTGTAATAATATTTTTTATTAAATCTTAACACGAAGTGTAGTATTGTTTGGTGTATATAAATAAAGTTATTATAATTGGTAAGTGACTAACACATGAACAGTTCATACCTAGTACAAGTTGGTGTTATAATCATGTTAACAGTTTTCTGTAAAGGAGAGATTTCTATGTCATATTTGAAAAACAATTGATGTTGATGAATTGATAGAAGAATGTTCAATTTTTTATGAGAGTTGTTATTGGGGAGTATTTATATATAAATAATCAAAAATCCGACTAATTGCTACAAGCCGATCAATCGGCAATTAATAGGTCTCGAAGCTTGATGGCGGTCGACCAAGCGATGAACGCCGAAAGTCTTTTAGAACATTGCATGATTCTATGAACATGACTATGAAGCTTCGACTTCTTGTCTAAGAATAATGGAAAAACGTTCATGTTTATTCTTGTATGTCATATTGACGGTCCGAACACCTATCTGTGGATGTGTGACGTGCATAACATGTCGTGCATCTGACAACTGCTTGGAACTCATCTCAGTAATGAACGACCAAGAGCCAATACCAATGAACTCATCTCGAAACTCATATCGGTTGCACGATCCAATTGTGCAACAGCTCGGATCGTGCACACCATGCAAATTGTGCACACGCACAATAGGCTCCCCGGATTCGTTGTTCAAAGGCCACTAAGAGAGCCTCCATGGACGACTACCAGTGGTTTTTGAGGTCGATATATAGTGGAGATTGGAGCATAGATTCTTCTCTTAGTGGCTGATTTGAAAAGTTGAATTAAAGTGTGTATGTGTATATATAGCACAAGTGCTAATTGCGAGACTAAGCAGGAAACAGAACCGATGGCCAGTATTCCCATCACTATTGTCTCCATTGGCCACATCTTGTATGCTTTTTTTGTTTCTCTTTCGATATTTCTGATCTCCTCCTCAAATAAGGTCTTTGCTGTTGGTGGTGGACAGACTTTTCATACAATTCAAGTTACCTCTCTCCTGCCATCTTCTGTTTGCAGCCCTTCTACCAAAGGTTAACATACATGATTCACTCTATCTCTCTCATATATGTGTGTGTGCATGCGCCCATTCTTGGTGAAAATTTTTGGTCAAGTATTCGTCCTGACATGACAGTGTGGTACAGTGCAAAAATTTGGACCGAAATTTAAAAAGTTCATAAAAAACGAACAAAATCATGGTAAAACTATCATTCTCAAATTTTTTCCCCTTTAGTGAACCTTTTTTTTTTGTTTTGCTTTTTATTGGCCTTGTTTAGTAAAATACACTTGCTTAATATATATAATTATTCGTGGATGTCAAACAAACGAATCTTAATTGTGTAAGAAAACTTCTTTTCTTTCTTTTCTAGATCACAATAAAATCGGATCGCTGAAAGTTGTTCATAGACATGGACCATGCTCTCAACTCAACCAAGACCAAGCCAGTGCTCCAACTATGACCGAGATCCTCTCTCATGACCAATCCCGAGTCGAATCAATTCAACATCGACTCGGCTTCAGCAAGGCCCAAAACAGTTTCCCAGGGTTGCGAGCCACCCTCCCAGACAAGTCTGGCGACTCAATCGGTGCGGGTAACTACATCGTAACGGTCGGACTCGGGACTCCCAAAAAGGACTTATCTCTCATATTTGACACCGGTAGCGGCCTCACCTGGACTCAATGCGAGCCATGCGTAAAGTATTACTCGAGATTTAAGATTCTAGGCTTCCATTTTAATTTTTTTGGACAAACAACCAAAATCACCCCCAAAGTTTTTAAAAATTATTTCATGCCCCTCACCGTTGAAAAATTACAGAAGAAGAACGCCAAGCTCATAACTAATTAATCTCTTCTCGTGATGTACATAGGTGTTAGAAAGTTTGATGGAATTTGTCTGATTACATCAAATTCTACTTGCAATGGACCAACTTACATTTTTTAGCCTTTGAAGGCTATTTTCACCCCTCTACATTTTTTTTTATCACAAGCCCCAAAAGGACAATGTGGTCCATCGTGTTAGAATTTGATAATGTCAGGCAGATTTTGTCGAATTTTCTAGCTGTTACATCACGAAAATAAAATAATTTGTTTATAGACAGGGGTATTTTGTAATTTCCCATAAATGAGGGGCAATGTGTAATTTGTAGAAACCTTGGTGTGATTTTAGTAATTTATTCTGTTTACTACTTACCCTTTTTAATACGTATATTCTGCAGGGCCCACTAAAATAATCATTTATTTTGAATATTGGAGTAGGATTCAAGTTAAGTACCAACTTTTTAGTTTAAATTGAGTCTCTGCGAAGAAAATAATAATCATATATAAAATACCGGTGTAAAAATGTGACATTGTGGTTCAAAACATTATTTTTCAAAACATGAACCCTTTATTACTGATCCTAATTGTAAAACATGACTTTTGGAGTATGACGAAGCTTCAGCACTGCAGACACCACAACAGCAGGCGGTTAACGAATTTTAACTTCTTCCACGTCTGCGAATTTAGGTTCTGAAAATTTTACACAGTAAAGTAGACACATACAGGCATCTTCAGTAAAAATATCAAAAAATATCAAGGTCGGGAAGATGGTGAGAAAAATTCCTCAAGAACAGGGCAGATTCAATTCTGTTGGAGCTCTAAATAGCCTACCACAAGCTACACGAATTTTCTGAGGTAAAATCCTAAAATTCACATCAAAAACTCACACAGAAACTTCACAAAAACATGAGCAAACCAGCGCATACTCATGGGCTGCCTCAAATATACCAAATTCATGAATTACTCCAACTTTAAACATGTCAATTTCTGGGAATTTAAACAAGGTTCTTGGGGTTTCAACACAACTTCATTCTCTACCCTAAACCCACTAAGATTCAGCACTTCTAGCAAAATTCAACATCAAGAACAAGTAATTTCACTTCTCTAGGCATGAACTTACCAATTTAGGCTTCAATCCAAGTCTAGGAAGAAATCTCCAAATTTTTCTTCTTCTTCTTCTTTGTTTCGTTCTCACCGAACGGTTCTCCTCTCTCTCTCTCTCTCTCTCTCTCTCTCTCTACGTGTGATGAGAATGGGGAAAACGTTACACGTTTCTTCATTTTGAGAGGTACAAGAAAAATTATCCTGTGTTGGTGTGACCTATAACCACTTATGTTCCATTTCCTAATAACTAGCAAAACAAAGCCAAAATCACACAATTAACATCAAGTTTAACACATACTTAAATTCTAAACACAATTTAAAAGATTAGGGGTACTACACTTATATACAAGCTTAAAGCTTGTATGCCAACTTCGAGCCATACCGTCACACATGTTCAACACCCAGCTTAACATGATCAGTTTCATCAACAATCTGATAACATTATTCTTTTTTTTTATCACAGAAACGTACATAAGACTCATTTATTTGATCAGATAAGGCTCGTTTGTTTGATCGCATGTGTGTGTCGGATAAGACAATTTGTTGATCAAGAGATATATTCATTTAAAATTGTTAGAAGCATCATCAAAAGTATTCCGAACAATCCATAGTGTGAAATATACAATACCATGGGGATGTAGTATTATTTATCCGATTGATAATAATCATGTAAATTTGTTTGTCTTATGGGATTATCTACCAATTCATTATTATTTTCCTCAATAAACTAGCCCAATAGAACATCATTTAATTAGCATGTGGCAAACAAATACTATCTAGATAATCAATTGAAAAAGAAGGTCGGAGTCGGAGTGTGAATTTTTTCTCGTAACAACAAACAATATGTAAATAAAAAGCTACTATAATAGAAATATAAACAACAACAAAAAAAAAAAAAGGTAAAGGAGCAATATTGCGCTCTTGATGAGAGAGAGAGAGAGAGAGAGAGAGAGAGAGGGTTCTGATTTTTGGCCATCTAAACCAACGAGCACAAAAACTTGTCTTGTTCAAAGTTCGTACTACTCTCATTCGCACGCTATCAATTCTTGTGTTGTATCGGTCCATACGAAAGTTTTAATTGGGCTTTTCTCAAGCGGACCATGAGGTACGTTTTGTAACCGAATTAATTGATCCATTGGGCCGCATTCCGAGTTATCAAAAAACACATACATCTCCTCAAAAAAAGAAGAAGAAGAAAGTACATACATAAATGGGGTCGGTTCCTAACATACCGTCCATCACCTATTCAAATTAGAGTTAGAATTGCGATGCATAATACTAAATGCGTACCTTTATTAACAAAAATGATCAGTTGGACGATAAATATTACAATCAAAATCCGTACCGGAATGGAAATCTGTTTGCCACGCCACAATACCATCTTGGCTTTCTATCTTCCTCGATCTCGACATACTCCTAAATATATATACTCCACCATGTAATAAAGGGCACATTTTACTTGCACCCCTTGTACTTTGACCAAGTTGCAGCTACACCCCGTCTATTTTGTTTTTAAACACATACACCTGTTTAACTTTAGACTAATTAAATTGGAACTGTAAACATATTTGAGAATGTAGAGATTGATCGTATTAATCTTCTCTCTCTGTCAAACGGCGCAGAGAATAAACAACAAAAATAAACCCCTCAAGTAATGGATTTTCCGCATACCCCATGTATTTTGGTTGGTTTGGCAAAAATAAGGACAAACCTTGACGTTTTGGCCCCCATCTATGTTTTTCAAAATTAATTTCCATGTTTGCCCTCCTCTAGACAAATGATATATTGAGAATGTAAATGACTCCTAGGGGCAAAATGGCTATATTCAATTTGTTTTAGGAGGGAAATTTCCGGTAAACCTCTCAATTCCTGCTTTGTCGTCTATTCAGAAGAAATTGTTAAGTGCTCCAATTTAGTCTAAAGTTCATAGTGTATGTGTGTTAAAAAATGAAATAGAGTGAGTTTAGTTGCAAATCGAACAAAGCATAGGGGGTGTACGCGAAAATTTTCCCGTAATAAAAGTGGAAGTCGCAGTTTTCATCGCATTTGCCGACTTTGAAAAATGTTAATTTATTTAGTAGTGTTTGAAATTATGCGGAAGCGTTCAATCTACTCCTAGAGGGGAGGGGGGGGGGGGGGGGGGGGGGGGGGGTGAATAGGAGTTTTGATAAAAAATTACCAATTTTCTGATTTAAAAATTAATATAGATGAACGGGTTGATTATCTCGATTAATCCAAGCCAAAATTCAAGTACTGCAGTAGAATAAAAATTGTGACAAGAGACGCACGATTTACGTGGAAAAACTTAGGGTCCTAAATAATCCTAAGCCAAAACCACGGCCTAAAACTACTGATTTATTCTATTAATCAAAAAGAAGTACAGATTGCGAAATAGTAAAATTCTTACCCAAGCTTTTACCTATTCTCGCCAATCTCCGATGCTCCGCGAGCTTCTTCAAGATCCAATAGATGCACCACGGACTTCACACCCGATCTCCGGATTCAACCGGCTCCGAATCAATCTTCCAAAGATTCGGCCACAGCAGCAAACGGCACCAAAAACCATGAACAGTGAATGGATGAATGATATGATGGGAACGTGATCTAAACAACCCAGGAGAAATGTTCGAAGATGCAAGAACAAACAAAAATATGGGCTGCTAGGAAACCTATCAAACTCGCCTCCACCGAAAACAAAACCCTCGTGCAAGAACGAAGAAAAAGATGTGGGCTGTGACAAAAAAAAAAACTCTCTGTGAATATTTTAAACTCCGTTCACACAGAAAGAAGACAGCGCAACCAAAAAAAATAAACTCTCGCCTCCACTGCCGAAAACCAAAAACCGTGGTGCACTCCTTCCTTTGTCTCACATGTATATCAAAATCTCTCACGCCTCCCTGTCTATATTTTTTTCTATCCTCGTCACCGTGTGACCTAATAATAGGTCTATATATATAGGCAGATGGAAACAAAATCCTTGGTTAGGTAAACGTGGACAATATTTCCTTTTGACAAGTATATATTTGTTTTAAAAGAAAACATATTTTCCAGAGAGTAAATGATATATATACGGAAAATGAGTATTTGGAGAGATTTAGGAAAGACACAAACCATGATGTGCTGTATGCATTTACCTTTTACGCAATTGGCTCGATTCCGTAGCGGTCAATTTGGCGCAGATAATGGGAGGAGTATTGAGCGAGAAACTACCCCTTAATTAACCTACCCATTACAATCAAACGGAATTGATATAACAAAGGCACCAATAAAGGTTTTGAACAACCCCGGAAAGTGCCAAAATATCTAATAATCTCCCCCTTTGGCATTTCCGGGACAAAACCAACAAAATGACAAAATACAACTGAAAGAACACTAGCCTAAACTAGGTCTATCCAATGAAGCTTGAGTTGCTCTTCCAAAACTGCAAAGACAGCTCAACAAAAACTATGCGACATTAAATGTTACTAGAATGAGTCAGCATAATTTAATAATAAACGCAAACCAGCATTGTATCCAAAAGCTCAATCAGCTATTCATCAACGAAATACATCTCCCCTTATAAATATCTCCCCAAACGAACAATAGCACTCAAAAATTCTCTATCACAAGACTCAACGATACATCTCCCCCTTTTTGTCTCGGAAAAACAAAGGAAATGACTCTATCAAAGTGAGACACATGCAACTAGAAAGCATACGAGAGAATCATACGATATGCAATAACAAGAATCACATAGGTAAGATTGCTATAAGAGACATGCATCGAATGGAAATTGAAGACCATATCAACTCATGGAAGCAGAATGATGCGAATCAAAGAATGGATAGAATGCTATGCTCAAGCCTATGAATGTGAAGCGTAAACGCCGTGCATGAGGAGCAAGAGAACTTATCAAGGACTAAGTGGCGCTATAATCTTATCTCAAGAAAGGTTTAAACAAGACTATCACAAGGAAGTCAAACCAGAAACGCTCGGACCTAGGAACTTAAGTACAAACCTCATCGATTGTTTTAGACTCGAGATTAGCGACTTACACCTAGCCTTGTGGGGCAAAGGATCAGGCAGCTATAACCTCTAAAAGACGAAGAGACAAATGTAAATAAACACCCCTTTTTTTTTTTTTTTTTGATTTTCTGCTTCCCTTTTTTTTTTTATAGGGGTCTTGTTCTTTTTTTTCAAACAATAGACAAGAAATAAAAGAAAGTCTCAATTTGATTTTTCCAAACCTTAGAGGTGCGTTACACACCAATCCATAGGCGGCCCATCTCATAAGGAGTCAAATGAGGGAAAGCATCCCTAGGTAAACAACGAACATGTGGTCAATCAAAGTGATTAGTCAAGATAAACTCAATTGAGACTCAATAGAGACCACTTAAACAATGTAAGTTTACTAGCTCCAAGTGAGATTGTGTGCATAGAAACGTGAGCATGGGATTCTAATACCAAAACAGAGAACAACATCACTATGTAACTGATTGATATGATCGAAAAAATTTGATTCGATACATTACTCTCAAAGGCATAAGCATATGTGAAATTGATATCAAGATAGCACATGATTCCCAAGCACACAAAAATATTGCAAGCACGCACACAATTATAAATAAAAAAAATCTTTGACTCAAAACAATACACCAAAAAAAATACTACTAAGTTCATAACAACACATGACAACTCGAAATTAAAAACATTCAAAGCAAGCGTATGAGATAACATGTGACCCCACACACAATCTAATATAGAGAACTTAAACCAAGAGATTTCCTAAGGTACGCAAACCTAAGAGAATCTAAAGGCTTAGCGAAAATATCCGTTATTTGAACTTGTGTGGGTATAAACTTATCATTCAACCGATGAACTTGAAAGCCTAGAAAGTAAGTCAATTCTCCCATTAGACTCATTTGAAACTCATGGAATATCTCTGCCCCAAAGTATTTCTCATGCCATTCATTTGTGGATCCGAACACAATATCATCAACATATGTTTGAGGGATCAAAAGGTTGCTTTCAATTTTCTTCAGAAATAAAGTTCGGTCTACTCCCCCTTTCGCAAAGCTGGTATTTAAAATATGGTCGGTTAAACATTTAGTGGTTGCAACTAAATTTAGCTTTTTATGAGGGCTTTTTATTTGTTTGCCCTTCATGTAACCATCACACACAAGCCCTTGCTCATTGGCAAGTTTGGACACTCTCCTCACAATGTCACTCTTGGTTATTTGATGCAATTTCGAAAAATTTACTTGTCCTAAACATTGGTGCCAAATTTCAACATCGTCGAGCAAGACTCGATGACACACATTAGAACCGGCAATTTCAACACAATAGCAATTATCTGAGGAACGAACACCTTTAACCACACACAAACCCGAAGCATCAACAATAGAGCAATTATTTTTAGAGAAATTGACTTCATGCAAATTATCACAAAATTGCCCTATGCTTAACAAGTTAGCTTTCAAACCCTCAACATATAATACGTTATCTAACGGAGGGATTCCGGGTGCATTTATGGTGCCTTGTCCTACAATTTTACCTGTATTACCATCGCCAAATGTGACAAAACCACCATTATAATTGTCTAGCTTAACAAAGAAAGACTTATTTCCAGTCATGTGTCTAGAACATCCACTGTCTAAGTACCAGGCGCAAGCATCATGTGCCCGAAAAGCAGTGTGTGCTACATGACAAACGACTCTCGTCCACGTTTGCTTCGGTTTGGTGTTCACATGCGAGGTGTGACCGTGTGTAGTATGTCTTTCAACAATCTTATCAGTCTCTCCACTATTATTAGCCAAGATTGACAACTTTTTGATTTCCTCAACGAGATGAGAAGTTTGATTTGCCAACTGACTCAAGGTCTTTTGAAAATTCTCATTCTTAAAGTTTGTGGGAGACTTACGCACAACTTGAGGTCTTCCCACATTGGGTTGACTATACCGAACACTTTTATTAACTGGGGCTACAAACAGTTTCCCCTTTGTTCTCTGATTGTCCCTTCTAAGTGTATAACAAAAAGGTCGAATGTGACCTTGATCACCACAGTAGTGACAAATAAAAGGATTTTTCTTCTCAGGAGCATGATTACTGTTGTATGCATTTTTAATGATGGTGGGAGATTTAATAGAAGATTCAGGTTTTTCGTTCACTACCTCATTGTTTGAAATTTCAGATTTCTCAAACATGATTTCTTTCTTTGTGAACTCGTTAGCCTTAGGAGTGAGTGAGGGTGGATCAATGAACCCTAAGCCGCTTCTATTTCTAAACGTACGTGTCATCTCAGCAATACGAGTTGCGCCACACTCATTACGCTTTATGGCCTCAGAGGCCTCCCTAAGGTCACGCTCCAATTCAAAAATCCTATCCTTAGACCCTTCAAGGGCCTTCAAGGCATCCACATGCTCTCTTTCAATTTTGGCAAATTTGTCTTTCAAATTAGCGGTATAGGTTTTTTATTCTTTAAGCTCGATGTTCTTAGATTCAATGTCATCATTAAGTTTGTTCCTCTCACCACTAATTTTCTCGATGATACTCAAGAGTTCTTTCTTTTTCTTTTTCAGTTTGACACCCTCTTTAAACAGTTGATTATAGGCCTCATGAATAGAATCTATATCATCATCACTATTCTCACAGTCTTCGTCAGTTGAGACATACTTACTATCGTCGCTAAGAGTTGTAGAAAGTTCAACCGATTTGGGGGACGTGGGGGACTTAATGTTGGCAACAAGCACAGAATATCTAGAAGCTTCAAAACCCCCATCACTACTCTCATCACTATCGTCATCCCACGTAGCCTTATATCCCTTGGCCACTTTCTTTTTAAGAGTGTTTGCACACTCTGCCTGAACATGCCCAAAACCGTGACACTCATGACATTGTATACCTTGGGATTTTTTGGATTTATCAATAAAAGATTTCTTTTCATTATCCCCAAAATTAAAATTCTTACCTTCACGAGTTAATGAAGGAAAATTTCTAGATTCATTATTCTTACGGAATTTAACAAATTTACTGAATTTCTTAGCAAAGAAAGCAAGTTCTTCTTTATCAAGGTCATCATCACTCTCTTGTGTCACAAAGGATTCTTCTCTAGATGATTTAAAAGCAATACTTTTATTAGGCTTTAATGTAGGTTTCTTTGAGAGATGATTCAATTCAAACGTTTGAAGTTTACCTACAAGTTCCTCAAAAAGAATGTCATCAACTTTATCACTTTCTTCGATAGCAACTACCTTAGCCCTAAACCTCTCAGGAAGAGACCTAAGCACTTTTCGACAAACTTTAAGATTAGGGATTGGTTCTCCCAATGCGTGGAAGGAATTAACGACGTCACTCAATTTAGTGATAAAACTATCAAATGTCTCATCTTCCTGCATTCTCAAATCTTCAAAACGTGTTGTAAGCATCTGGAGTTTTGAAGTTTTAACAGTCTTAGTACCCTCGTGAGTGACTTGGAGAATATCCCAAGCCTCTTTAGCAGTAGTGCACGCAGAAATACGACTAAACTCAGTTTTACTTAATGCTCCGTAGATGGCTCCTAAAGCTTTAGAGTTTGCCTCAAAATTAACATTGTCAGCAGAATTCCACTCAGTGTCCTCCTTAGCTCTCATCTGTTTAGTCTCAGTGTCTTCTATGGTTGGGGCCTCATAGCCGTACCTAACAGATCTCCAAACCTTAACTCCTAGGGAACTCAAATGTGTGGTCATACGGGCTTTCCAGTACGAATAATCATTACCATCAAAAAACGGTGGCCTCGAGTTTGAGGCTCCCTCACGTGGTGCATTCATGTCCATTATACCCAGAATTAAACTCAGGAGGTTAAACCTAAACAGAGCAACCCGCTCTGATACCAATTGAAATTATGCGGAAGCGTTCAATCTACTCCTAGAGGGGGGGGGGGTGAATAGGAGTTTTGATAAAAAAATTACCAATTTTCTGATTTAAAAATTAATATAGATGAACGGGTTGATTATCTCGATTAATCCAAGCCAAAATTCAAGTACTGCAGTAGAATAAAAATTGTGACAAGAGACGCACGATTTACGTGGAAAAACTTAGGGTCCTAAATAACCCTAAGCCAAAACCACGGCCTAAAACTACTGATTTATTCTATTAATCAAAAAGAAGTACAGATTGCGAAATAGTAAAATTCTTACCCAAGCTTTTACCTATTCTCGCAAATCTCCGATGCTCCCCGAGCTTCTTCAAGATCCAATAGATGCACCACGGACTTCACACCCGATCTCCGGATTCAACCGGCTCCGAATCAATCTTCCAAAGATTCGGCCACAGCAGCAAACGGTACCAAAAACCATGAACAGTGAATGGATGAATGATATGATGGGAACGTGATCTAAACAACCCAGGAGAAATGTTCGAAGATGCAAGAACAAACAAAAATATGGGCTGCTAGGAAACCTATCAAACTCGCCTCCACCGAAAACAAAACCCTCGTGCAAGAACGAAGAAAAGGATGTGGGCTGTGACAAAAAAAAAAAACTCTCTGTGAATATTTTAAACTCCGTTCACACAGAAAGAAGACAGCGCAACCAAAAAAAATAAACTCTCGCCTCCACTGCCGAAAACCAAAAACAGTGGTGCACTCCTTCCTTTGTCTCACATGTATTCCAAAATCTCTCACGCCTCCCTGTCTATATTTTTTAATCTCTATACTCGTCACAGTTATGACCTAATAATAGGTCTATTTATATAGGCAGATGGAAATAAAATCCTTGGTTAGGTAAACGTGGACAATATTTTCTTTTGACATATTTTCCGAAGAGTAAATGATATATATACGGAAAATGAGTATTTGGAGAGATTTAGGAAAGACACAAACCATGATGTGCTGTATGCATTTACCTTTTACGCAATTGGCTCGATTCCGTAGCGGTCAATTTGGCGCAGATAATGGGAGGAGTATTGAGCGAGAAACTACCCCTTAATTAACCTACCCATTACAATCAAACGGAATTGATATAAAAAAGGCACCAATAAAGGTTTTGAACAACCCCGGAAAGTGCCAAAATATCTAACAGTGTTAGTTGAATTCTGAGCGCGTAAATATAGATAAGAGAGTTGAATCGTTCATTAAGTGGAAAACTTGTAGGCAAACTTTAATGGCCGATCGAAGACTGGAAAATTTGACAGGTTCAAGGACATGAAACACGCATTAGGGCCATGGACTTCCACTTCTAACTATACGATCATTGTCATTTGAATGGTACTACAATAAAACATGTGCTATATCGACGATGGAATCCATCACAATTGATCTACCAGTGTTTTAAATGTCACGATTTATTAGGTAATCTTAGTGTACCTGCATATATACATACTATTGTTTGAATATTATGTGCCAAAATTATGGAACTCATCACGATCATCACAATCTCAAATCGTCGATCACCACCATCACTGCATACGTACTATGTTTTCCTCCATATTGCCATTAAAGCAAAACCCACATAACTTCACATTGCCATGAAAACCCATAAAATAAACCTTAAGTTATTCGATTGACATAAAAAAGCCAAACCTATTGCTTGCCAATCCATTGACGCGCTCTTTGTCGGGTTTCCTCTGACTCTTATAAGGACCGACTAATCCATGTACAAGTACAAGTGCATGTCGTTCACATGTTCCATCCATGAGGGAATCCATTAACGCAATCTTGCATCACCACATACTATCTTTTCCTCCCAATTGCCATTAAAGCAAACGCCTCCTGCCGGGCTGCTGCACCTGCATCATCATCATCATCAACCCCTTTCACCTCTACTCAATTACCATCTTTGTTTGCATTGATAAATTTGTCCATTTAATATTTTTCATACTTTGTTAGGATTGATAAATTCGTCCGTTTTATTTTCATACAGTATCATCATTCAAACTAATTTTAGGTGATAAATTATCAAATTTACCATCCATTCTAGTAAATTTTCAATTCATAAACTTTCTAAGGGCCGAACAAGTAACCATAATTTTTCGTATTTGTAATTGGCTGTTGAATGAATTTATCAAATGTCAAATAATCTAATCATACTGGTAAATTATCAGTTATTTGTTGCCATGTGAATATTTGACTTTGACAATCATCTGAAAATATTTATTATCACTTTTTTTGTTCGATTTAAGTTGAAAATGTCAGTGCGGAAATGCTTTTTTTGAGTAGTTATTTTTTTTGAATTTTGAAAAATTGAACATGATATTTAACGTAGGAATAAGGGCATTCGTGGTATATTTTTAGTTTGTGAATTAGAGGGTCATTATTTATGTGGAGAGGAGGTACATACACATGAGTTTCTTCTATTGATTAAGGTCGCGGTGGCGAATACCCATTTATTTTAATCGATCGCCTCATCGAGTTTGTAGGCTACATTAAAAATGAGATTAGTCGGACATTAGAACATGCACGTGAATAAAACATGTATATTTTGAAATTTATTTTTAAAATCATAGCCATAAATCTTTTTCTAAAAAAATGTGTTTCATTCATGTTGGTATCGATGCGTGTGATCCATCTTGACTCATGAGTCAACCATGAGAAAGAAAGGCCAATGTGTATTGCCTCCATCCATCAATTTTTTATTTTTTATTTTTGCAACCGCTTTTTTTGAATTTAGGTTCTTCTATATAATTATAGTATTTTTGGCACTCTCTTTCCATAGACTAGTACATCACCATTTTATTTAGGTCAAGGAATTAACCAGAGTCGTTCCACTAATATTTTGGGTCTACGTATGTTGATTGCTTATAATAAAATAATGTCATCGTGGAACAAATAGTGTGATATTAAATGGTGCGTGAAAAGAGTTAAAATAGTCGAAGGAAAAAAAAATGGCGAGGTGGGACTTTTCTTTACTGTTTTAAAAAAGTAAAAAATCTACTAGAAATTAAGGATTTGAGGTTTGGAGACTCAAACACATTTGCATAGGATATTGATAGATAGATGTGCTGTCTACATTCGCAAATGGATATTTCATCGGAGCAAGGGCGGAGTTAGGATTTTCGATAAGTGGGTTTGAAAGTTTAAACGATGTATATTCGCTTTTTCTAGTTGCTAATTAAGAGGAATAATTAGGGGTGACAAATTAAATCCAAATCCATTAATCAATCCAAATCCACCCACCAAAAAATAGACCCAATCCAGTCCATTTATTAGTTGGGTCAGAATGGGTCCAACCCATCTAACCCATTTAGTAATTGGATTTTTAGTGGATTTTAATGAGTCAACTTAAATGACCCAATAAGTCATGAACATGACCCATCAAAGAAAGATAGAAAAAACATAATACAAATTGAAATTAGCCCCTCTTGATCTCATTCTTCCTCCACTGAGGTCGTCACAATCAAATCCACTCGTCATAGCCATTGATGGAGAAATCGGTGAAGGCGACTCAGATATAGAATTCGAGCTCGTCGCGTCTTGTTCATATGACTGATAACCAGACATAACCTATTTTTTCTTTAGCACAAATCACGCATCTCGTTATAAGGTATAGATTATCTCGATTTCAAGTCGGTATACTAGAACATCATTGTATAACTCCCCTGTTTTCAATTACCAAAACAACATTAAATCATAAAATGAGTCTAAAAACTAGAGGTGACAAAGGATCGAGCGGGTTTGGACGGGTTGAAAAGGGTCACGAGTCAAATATAGGTGGGTCAAATATGGGTTAAATAATAAACGGGTTGAAAAGGGTCGGGTCAAATACGGGTTAAGTCAAACCTAAACCCAAACCAGCCCGCCCCAACCCATTTTCCTTTTCTTTTTGTTTATTCCCCTCTCCCTTTTCTCTTCTCCTCCATTCCCGTTTCCCCCTTCCTTCTTTTCCTTCTATACTGTTTTCCCCCGATATAGGTTGAAACACATTCACAAATGGGCAAAACTCCATGGGGTCTTTCGGCTATTTAAGCCAATTTTTAATTTTTTTTATTGGTATGTTCTGCGTCAATTTTTTTTTTTTATGGATTATTGGTTCTATTCAAATAGAGGAATTAAAATATTAAAAAGTACAACATCAAGAAGTTAAAACTGCACTGTTCCGTCAAAAAAAAAAGTACTCCAATTAACAAATGCACCAAACTAACCACACAAATAAACGTGAATAAAAAAAAACACACACACACACACACAAAAAAACGAGTACTGTGACGAAAGAAATAGACTTACGCCGTCTAAGAAGAACGGAGTTTAATCTGTCGTGATGGGAGACGGAAACATACGCATGTGTAGAGAGAGAAAGAGAGAGATGTATGTACATGGGGAAGAGATGGTTTGGATTGCAGAGAGAGAGAGAGAGAGAGAGAGAGTATATTAAAAAGGGCATGTAAAATTTTAGGGTGACTTACGTGGAGGAGAGCTGACAGGGAGGGCGAGGGGTGCAATTGGGTGACGATGAGATCGTGACCGTCGGATCGGAGAGACAGGGAGCGAGGGTTAAATTTGATCGCACACGGAGCGAGAGAGATCGATGTGTAGCTAGTGTTAAATTAGAGACTTCTTTTGTTCCATCGGATAAGGACAGTATGACTGTATGAGTGTTTTATTTCTAACCTATATTGAACCCATTTTAACCTATCTAAACCTATATATATATATATATATATATATATATATATATATATATATATGATTTTATATGGGTTTAACCCATATCAATCAATTATACAATATGAGCGGATTGGATTAGGTTATAAGTGGACAGATTTAAACGGGTTGAAAAAAATTGGTTAAAATTGCCAACTCTACTAAAAACTATACAACCGATAGTTAGAATTAAAAACTAATAAAAAGTCATAGGCTTTTCTTCTCTTTTTCTTTTTTTCGTAATGACAGCATACGATTACGACCTTAGCATGAGAAGTCCTTTGATAAATACTCCCGGATTGTCCCTAAAAAAATATCCTTCCAACTACCGCTTGATCTAATCGTGAAGACGTACTGCTGTTTGTCATTCGATTCAATTACTCTCAGTTACAAATAAAAATTCATTCCACTGTAATTCTATACAGGCTTGTTACACTTTAAAAAATTATTAAAAAAATTTAACTCGATAAATAACGGGATATAAGTATATGCGTAATTTGTCAAATAGAATTGTCAACCAAAAGGGAGCGCGGCTTTTTGTGGCTGAGAAGTTGTCAAGTATTTCCGGTAGTGAATTAGTTGTTGATCGGTTTGTAAGTAGAGTTACTGTAGCAAAAAATATTTTTGTTGACAACTTTTTTGTTAGTGAAAACAAGGTGGTAAAATACTGAAACTTTTTTGTTAGTAGAAATGAGATGGTAAAATGCGTTAAATTTTTAGTGTTTTTTGTTAGTGGAAACACCCCCTTGATTTTTGGGTTTAGAGAAGATAAATAAGAAGTAGAGGAAGAGGAGTTTTTGGACTTCTCATTTTTCACATTTTTCATTTTAGTTTAATACAAAAAGACCTACAGAATGTATTTTGCACATATTACCTAAACACTAATCATGTTGCAAAATACATTCTGCATAAATCTCCCAAGCACTATACGATATCCAAAACACATTCTGATCAAAATTCAAATACTAAAAAGTCAATAATCAAAATGCAAAAAATCAAAAAGTATGGTAATTACCAAACACCCCGTGACTCCAAAACACCCAAAATCCAGAACCTCACAATGCAAAATGCAAAACTTCTCTTTCCATTCAGTTAGTCTATCTAACAAACAAATGACAACATTAGCCTTATTTTTTTTTATCACCGAAAATATGCCAACTGGCTACAAGAGACCCAATAGGAGGCGGATTCTAGGGAGAGCAATCCACAAAAAGGCAGAGGCCATCCCAATCTCTCGAAAAGACAAATCCTCAAAAGCCAGAGGTCGCAACCCAATGGGCCACCGAATTAGCTGCTCAACGCCTGGAGGCCGGAGGTGATTCGAACTTGATTTTCGGTAGTGTTTCGCGGTTAACAAAGCTTTGTTTTGGAGCCGGCGGCAGACTGGGTTTTGGTTTTATTTGCTTGTGCGGCGGAGTACTCCTTGCGGTTGCATCTGCAAAAAGGACTTATTTTTAGCACGTTTGCAAGTTACAACTCAGTCGCTTGGAATAGTCCAATCGGTTCGGGAAGACTCAAGTCCACATCACATTACTTGGATCCAATACATTTCGAATGAGATTCAAGTCGACTTATATACAAGCTTAAAGCTTGTATGCCAACTTCGAGCCATACCTTCACACATGTTCAACACCCAGCTTAACATGATCAGTTTCATCAACAATCTGATAACATTATTCTTTTTTTTTTTTTTTTTTATCACAGAAACGTACATAAGACTCATTTATTTGATCAGATAAGGCTCGTTTGTTTGATCGCATGTGTGTGTCGGATAAGACAATTTGTTGATCAAGAGATATATTCATTTAAAATTGTTAGAAGCATCATCAAAAGTATTCCGAACAATCCATAGTGTGAAATATACAATACCATGGGGATGTAGTATTATTTATCCGATTGATAATAATCATGTAAATTTGTTTGTCTTATGGGATTATCTACCAATTCATTATTATTTTCCTCAATAAACTAGCCCAATAGAACATCATTTAATTAGCATGTGGCAAACAAATACTATCTAGATAATCAATTGAAAAAGAAGGTCGGAGTCGGAGTGTGAATTTTTTCTCGTAACAACAAACAATATGTAAATAAAAAGCTACTATAATAGAAATATAAACAACAACAACAAAAAAAAAAGGTAAAGGAGCAATATTGCGCTCTTGATGAGAGAGAGAGAGAGAGAGGGTTCTGATTTTTGGCCATCTAAACCAACGAGCACAAAAACTTGTCTTGTTCAAAGTTCGTACTACTCTCATTCGCACGCTATCAATTCTTGTGCTGTATCGGTCCATACGAAAGTTTTAATTGGGCTTTTCTCAAGCGGACCATGAGGTACGTTTTGTAAGCAAATTAATTGATCCACTGGGCCGCATTCTGAGTCATCAAAAAACACATACATCTCCTTAAAAAAGAAGAAGAAGAAGTACATACATAAATGGGGTCGGTTTCTAACATACCGTCCATCACCTATTCAAATTAGAGTTAGAATTGCGATGCATAATACTAAATGCGTACCTTTATTAACAAAAATGATGAGTTGGACGATAAATATTACAACCAAAATCCGTACCGGAATGGAAATCTGTTTGCAACGCCACAAACACAATACCATCTTGGCTTTCTATCTTCCTCGATCTCGACATACTCCTAAATATATATACTCCACCATGTAATAGTAATATAGGGCACATTTTACTTGCACCCCTTGTACTTTGACCAAGTTGCAGTTACACCCTGTCTATTTTGTTTTTAAACACATACACCCGTTTATCTTTAGACTAATTAAATTGGAAATGTAATAAACATATTTGAGAATGTAGAGATTGATCGTATAAATCTTCTCTCTCTGTCAAACGGTGCAGAGAATAAAGAACAAAAATAAACCCCTCAAGTAATGGACTTTCTACATACCCCATGTATTTTGGTTGGTTTGGCATAAAAAAGGACGAACCTTGACGCTTTGGTCCCCTTCTACATTTTTCAAAATTAATTTCCGTGTTTGCCCTCCTCATGACAAATGATATATTGAGAATGTAAATGAGTCCTAGGGGCAAAATGGTTAGAGTCAATGTGTTATAGGAGGGAAATTTCTGATAAACCTCTCAATTAATTCCTGCTTTGTCGTCTATTCAGAAGAAATTGTTAACTGCTCCACTTTAGTCTAAAGTCCATAGTGTATGTGGGTTTAAAAATGAAATAGAGTGACTTTAGTTGCAAATCGAACAAAGCATAGGGGGTGTACGCAAAAATTTTCCCGTAATAAAAGTGGAAGTCGCAGTTTTCATCTCATTTGCCGACTTTTTATTCCGAGCGCGTAAATATAGATAAGAGAGTTAATTAATTAAGTGGGGGCTCAGTTGAATCCATCATTAAGTGGAAAACTTAAAGGTCTTTAATGGCCGATCGAAGACTGGGAAATTTGACAGGTTCAAGGAGATGAAACACGCATTACGGCCATGGACTTCTACTTCTAACTTTACGATCATTGTCATTTGAATGGTACTACAATAAAACATGTGCTATATCCACGATGGAATCCGACACGATTAATCTATCGGTATTTTTTTTTTCTCGGCAAACGAAACTTTTATAATACATACTATCTACTAGTATTTTAAATGTCGCAATTTATTGGGTGCTCTTGGTGTATCTGCATACATACTATTGTTTGAATATTATGTGCCAAAATTATGGAACTCATCACGATCATCACAATCTCAAATCATCGATCACTACCATCACCACATACGTACTATGTTTTCCTCCAGATTGCCATTAAGCTAAAGGAGATTAAATTTTTTACACCGCCGGTGTAAACATTTGTTTCCCCAAATCAATTATATTGCACCACGTTGCCGTATTTTATTGATTGGGACCATTGTTTTGCAATGTGGCGCAATGTAATTGATTTGAAGGAACAAATATTTATACCGGCAGTGTAAAGAATTTATTCTCTAAAGCAAAACCCACATAACTTCACATTGCCATCAAAACCCATATTATTTAAGTTATTCGATTGACATAAAAAAGCCAAATCTATTGCTTACCAATCCATTGACACGCTCTTTGTTGGGTTTCATCTGACTCTTATAAACACCGACTAATTCATGTACAAGTGGAATTGGGGGATGGTGCTGTGCAGTGGTATGCGCAGCACTGTGCTACGCACCTCTGAGCCTTTGGATCGTGCATCAAATGGCTCGGATCTCATTTCAGCAATGAATGACTCTTGATCGTTAGTTGGCGACGTGATACCCGAGCCGTCGGATCTTGCATTCGACAGCTTAGAGGTGAGCAGCATGGTACTGTGCACACCACTGCACAACACCAATCCAAAGTCCGTACAAGTGCATGTCGTTCACATGTTCTATCCATGAGGGGGAATCCATTAACGCAATCTTGCATCACCACATACTATATTTTCCTCCCAATTGCCATTAAAGCAAACGCCTCTTGCCGGGCTGCTGCTCCTGCATCATCATCATCAACCCCTTTCACCTCTACTCAATTATCATCTTTGTTTGCATAGATAAATTTGTCCATTTAATATTTTTCATACTTTGATAGGATCGATAAATTTGTCCGTTTCATTTTCATATAGGTATCATCATTCAAACTAATTTTAGGTGATAAATTATCAAATTTACCATCCATTTTAGTAAATTTTGATTTGATAAACTTTCTAAGTGCCGAACAAGTAACCATAATTTTTCGTATTTGTAATAGGCTGTTGAATGAGTTTATCAAATGTCAAATAATTTAATCATACTGGTAAATTATCAGTTATTAATTTGTTGCCATGTGTATATTTGACTTTGACAATCATCTGAAAATATTTATTATCACTTTTTTTGTCCGATTTAAGTTGAAAATGTCAGTGCGGAAATGCTTTTTTTGAGTAGTTATTTTTTTGAATTTTGAAAAATTGAACATGATATTTAACTTAGGAATAAGGGCATTCATGGTATATTTTTAGTTTCTGAATTAGAGGGGTCATTATTTATGTGGAGAGGAGGTACATACACATAAGTTTCTTCTACTGATTAAGATTGTTGTGGTGAATACCCATTTATTTTACTCGATCGCCTCATCAAGTTTGTAGGCTACATTAAAAATGAGATTGGTCGGACATCAGAACATGCACGTGAATAAAACATGTATATTTTGAAATTTATCTTTAAAATCATAGCCATAAATCTTTTTAACAAAAAATGTGTTTCATTCATGTTGGTATCGATGCGTGTATCTTGACTCATGAGTCAACCACGAGAAAGAAAGGCCAATGTGTATTGCCTCCATCCTTCAATTTTTTATTTTTTCTTTTTGCAACCGCTTTCTCTGAATTTAGGTTCTTTTATATAATTATAGTATTTTTGGCACTCTCTTTCCATAGACTCTTACATCACCATTTTATTTAGGCCCCGTTTCAGAAACCTTTTAAAAAAATAAGGAGTTTATTTCACATTTTCAAACTCAAAAATAATGTAAATGAAAAATAATTTTTCAAAATTTTTTTGCATCGTATAAAAGATTTCAATAAGATCTTTCAAACAAGATCTATATTGCATATTTTTAGATTTTAATAAGCCCATAATTTTTGAGTTTGAAATTACCTTCTTAATTAAAAAATAAAAACTTTATTTTTTGCGTTTTGGAACGGGCCTTAGGTCGAGTAATTAACTAGACTCGTTCCACTAATATTTTGGGTCTACATGTTGATTACTTATAAGAAAATAATGTCATCGTGTAACAAATGGTGTGATATTGATTAAATGGCGCGTGAAAAGAGTTAAAATAGTCGA
The DNA here is from genome assembly GCA_014282245.1 of Rhododendron simsii. Classification (NCBI taxonomy): domain Eukaryota; kingdom Viridiplantae; phylum Streptophyta; class Magnoliopsida; order Ericales; family Ericaceae; genus Rhododendron; species Rhododendron simsii. The sequence continues at coordinate 39,491,979 of CM024954.1, forward strand.
AGAAAAAAAAAAAAGGTGGCGAGGTGGGACTTTTCTTTACTGTTTTAAAAAAATAAAAAAAAATCTACTAGGAATTAAGGATTTGAGGTTTGGAGGCAGCTCAAACACATTTGCATAAGATATTGATAGATAGATAGATAGATGTGCTGTCTACATCCACAAATGGATATTTCTTCGGAGCAAGGGCGGAGTTAGTATTTTCGATAAGTGGGATCGAAAGTTTGAACGATGTATATTCACTTTTTCTAGTTGCTAATTGAAGGGAATAATTAGGGGTGGCCCCAAACCCATTAATCAATCCAAACCCACCCACTAAAAAATGGACCCAACCCAATCTATTTATTAGTTTGGTCAGAATGGGTCCAAGCCATCTATCCCATTTAATAATTGGGTCTCAATGGATAAACTTCAATGACCCAATAAGTCATGAACATGACCCATATATTAGAGAAAGATAAAAAAAACACAATACAAATTAAAATTAGCCCCTCTTGATCTCATTCTTCCTCTACTGAGGTTGTCATAATCAAATCCACTCATCATAGCCATTGTCGGAGAAATCGGCGGAGGCGACTCCAACATAGAATTCAAGCTCGTTGCGTCTTGTTTATATGACTGATAACCAGACATAACCTATTTTTTCTTAAGCACAAATCGCGCGTCTTGTTCTAAGGTATAGATTATCTCGATTCTCAAGTCGATATACTAGAACATCATTGTATAACTCCTCTGTTTTCAATTACCAAAACAACATTAAATCATAATAAAATGCGTCTAAAAACTATACAACCGTCGCTTATCGATTCAATCACTCTTAGTTACAAATAAAGATTCATATATTCCACTCTTATTTTATACAGGCTTGTTACGCTTAAAAAAATTCGACTCGACAAATAACGGGATATAAGTAAATATGTAATTTGTCAAATGGAATTGTCAACCAAAAGGGACCGCGGCTTTTTGTGGTTGAGAGTTAGGTGTTTCCAGCAGTGAATAAGTTGTTGAGATGTCAAGTTATTTCCGGTCGTGAATAAGTTTATGGGTTTATGAGTAGAGTTGCAAAAATTATTTTTGTTGACAACTTTTTTATTAGTGGAAACAAGATGGTAAAATACTGAAACTTTTTTGTTAGTAAAAACGAGATGGTAGCGTTTTTGTTAGTAGAAACACCCCGTTGATTTTTGGGTTTAGAGAAGATAAGTAAGAAGTAGGGGAAGATGAGCTTTTGGACTTCTCATTTTTCACATTTTTCATTTTAGTTTAAAACAAATAGACCTACGGAAGGTATTTTGCACATATCTTCTAAACACTAATCATGTTGCAAAATATATTCTGCACCTATCTCCTAAACACTCTACGATATCCAAAACACATTCTGATCAAAATTCAAAAACCTAAAAAGTCAGTAATCAAAATGAAGAAAATCATAAAGTATGAAAACCAAACACCCCGTGACTTCCAAACACCCAAAATCCAGAACCCCACAATGCAAAATGCAAAACTTCTCTTCCATTCAGTTAGTTTATCTAACAAACAAATGACAACATTAGCCTTATTTTTGTTTATCACCGAAAGTATGCCAACTGGCTACAAGAGACCCAATAGGAGGCGGATTTCAAGAGAGAGCAATCCACAAAAAAGCAGAGGCCATCCCAATCTCTCGAAAAGACAAATCCTCAAAAGCCAGAGGTCGCAACCCAATGGGCCACCGAATTAGCTGCTCAACGCCTGGAGGCCGGAGGTGATTCGAACTTGATTTTCGGTTGTGTTTCGTGGTGAACGACGCTTTGTTTTGGAGCCGGCGGCGGACTGGGTATTGGTTTTATTTGCTTGTGCGGCGGACTGGGTTTTGTTTTTATTTGCTTGTGCGGCGGAGTACTCCTTGCGATTGCATCTGCAAAAAGGACTTATTTTTAGCACGTTTGCAAGTTACAACTCAGTCGCTTGGAATAGTCCAATCGGTTCGGGAAGACTCAATTAGTCCACATCGCATTACTTGGACCCAATACATTTTGAATGAGATTCAAGTTGACTTATATACAAGCTTAAAGCTTGTATGCCAACTTCGAGCCATACCTTCACACATGTTCAACACCCAGCTTAACATGATCAGTTTCATCAACAATCTGATAACATTATTCTTTTTTTTTTTTTTAATCACAGAAACGTACATAAGACTCATTTATTTGATCAGATAAGGCTCGTTTGTTTGATCGCATGTGTGTGTCGGATAAGACAATTTGTTGATCAAGAGATATATTCATTTAAAATTGTTAGAAGCATCATCAAAAGTATTCCGAACAATCCATAGTGTGAAATATACAATACCATGGGGATGTAGTATTATTTATCTGATTGATAATAATCATGTAAATTTGTTTGTCTTATGGGATTATCTACCAATTCATTATTATTTTCCTCAATAAACTAGCCCAATAGAACATCATTTAATTAGCATGTGGCAAACAAATACTATCTAGATAATCAATTGAAAAAGAAGGTCGGAGTCGGAGTGTGAATTTTTTCTCGTAACAACAAACAATATGTAAATAAAAAGCTACTATAATTGAAATATAAACAACAACAACAACAACAACAAAAGGTAAAGGAGCAATATTGCGCTCTTGATGAGAGAGAGAGAGAGAGAGAGAGAGAGAGAGAGAGAGAGAGAGGGAGAGGGTTCTGATTTTTGGCCATCTAAACCAACGAGCACAAAAACTTGTCTTGTTCAAAGTTCGTACTACTCTCATTCGCACGCTATCAATTCTTGTGCTGTATCGGTCCATACGAAAGTTTTAATTGGGCTTTTCTCAAGCGGACCATGAGGTACGTTTTGTAACCAAATTAATTGATCCACTGGGCCGCATTCTGAGTCATCAAAAAATACATACATCTCCTAAAAAAAGAAGAAGAAGAAAGTACAAACATAAATGGGGTTGGTTCCTAACATATCGCCCATCACCCATTTCAAATTAGAGTTAGAATTGCGATGCATAATACTAAATGCGTACCTTTATTAACACAAATGATCAGTTGGACGATAAATATTACAATCAAAATCCGTACGGCAATGGAAATATGTTTGCAACGCCACAATATCATCTTGGCTTTCTGTCTTCCTCTCGACATACTCCTAAATATATATACTCCACCATGTAATAAAGGGCACCAGATCAAAAAAAAATTGTAATAAAGGCCACATTTCACATGCACCCCTCAGTACTTTGACCAAGTCGCAGCACATACTAGGGCTATCCAGCCGATGAATTGAATCGCCCAATACAGATCAAATTGAGGCATGTTAAGGACGGATACAGATCTAAAAATACTGATTATGTCGGATTTGGTTTGGTTCCGTTTCAAACCGCCAAATCCACAAATTCTTACAAAACACTAGAAAAACATATTGCACTTCAGTACCCAAGCCTTATTCCCATTAGCATCCAAACCATAGGTAAACCTAACTATCACACAGAGAATCGGATTCTATGAACGTAACCAACCAATTAGCTTCTTAAAGTGTACTATTGTGCGGTTATTTGCTTGAATTCAGTTGCTATTGAAGCGAAATTCAATTGACCCATGTTTTGAACTTGTTTTGATTTTAGGGTGGATGAACTTGTTTCAATTTTAGGGTGATTGAATGTTTAGACTTGATTGGACTTGAAGTTTTGGGGCTTTATTTTTTAATTTTTTGGTGTATGTACAAAAATTAAATTGCATGCTGAAATTTGCCCAAACGGCCAAATCATCCAAACAACATCACGTACGGTTGGCGAATGAAGAAAACAACAATCTACCGTGAGAGAATATGGTTGGGAACCGGACTGATCCGCATCAAATCAATCCGCAGGCAGCCCTAGCACGTACCCCATATATTTCATTTTTAAACGCATACACCCATTTAACTTTAGACCAAATCGGAACTCTAAACATATTTGAATGTAGACAGTAATGATTCCCACAGAATAAACAACAAAAATAAACCCCTCAGTGTGATGGATTTTCCTTCTTTCTTTCTTTCTTTTTTTTTTTTTTTAAAAAAACAGAATAGATGGATTTTCCGCATACCCCTTCTATTTTGGTTTGGCAAAAATAAGGACAAACCTTGACTTTTGGGAAAATAACGATTCAAGACGTGTTTTGATAATTAATACCCGTCAATGACATGCTGAGAACATTTGTTAATGCTGAAAATATTCTTGACGTGTATTAATTATCAAAACACATCCTTGGCCATCATTTTCCCATGACTTTTTGGTCCCCTTCTATATTTTTAAAATTTTATTTTCGTGTTTGCCCTCCTCTAAATAAATGATATATTGAGAATGGAAATGACTCCTAGGGGCAAAATGGTTATATTAAATGTGTTTTAGGAGGTAAATTTCCGGTAAACCTCTCAATTAATTATTTAATGTTAGTTGAATTCCAAGCGCGTAAATATAAATAAGAGAGTCAATTAATTAAGTGGGCTCAGTTGAATCCATCATTAAGTGGAAAACTTGAAGGCCTTTAATGGCCGATCGAAGACTGGAAAATTTGACAGGTTCAAGGAGATGAAACACGCATTTGGGCCATGGACTTCCTCTGCTACCTATACGATCATTGTCATTTGAACGGTACAATAAAACATGTGCTATATCCACGATGGAACCCGTCAGGATTCTACTAGTGTTCTAAATGTCACGATTTATTGGGTGCTCTTGGTATACATGCACACATACTATTGTTCGGATATTATGTGCCAAAATTATGGAACCCATCACGATCATCGATCACCACATACTATGTTTTCCTCTGGTTTGCCATTAAAGCAAAACCCATGAGATACACCTTCAGTAATTCCATTAACATCAAAACACTAAATCTTTTGCTTACCAATCCATTAACGGACTTTTTGTTGTTGGACTTTCCCCGACTCTTTGAATCGACTAACTCATGTGGAAGTGCGGTTCACATATATAAGCTATCCACGAGGGAATCCATCACGATCATCACAATCTTGCATCACACATACTATTAATTAAGATCGTGGCGGTGAATACCCATTTATTTTACTTGCCTCGTGGAGTTTGTTGGTTACGTTAAAAATGAGAATGGTCAGACATCAGAACATGCATGTGAATCATGAGTCATGAGTCAACCATGAGAAAGAAAGGCCAATGTGTATTGCTCCACCCATCCATTTTTTTTGGCAACTGCTTTTTCTGAATTTAGGTTCTTCTATATAAATATAGTGTTTTTGGTACTCTCTTTCCATAGACTCGTGCATCACCATTTTATTTAGGTCGAGGAATTAACCAGAGCCGTTCCACTAATCTTTTGGGTCTATATATATGTTGATTGCTATAAGAAAATAATGTCATCGTGGAACAAATGGAGCCAGCACTGAACCTAGTGGACAAATGGATCCAATCAATCGAGCAATTTCATTGTGCTCCACAAGTGCTGATATTATATCTTACCCAACTACTTTAGGAACCCGGGTAGCCTTCGGGCCGTCCATTTCGACAATAGACGGATCTCAAAATTTTTTTTTTTTGGCTCAGCAAATGAAATTTTATTATGAAAGCTCGAAAGATACATCGAGAGGGCCCAACCATAGTAAGCACACAATGCTTACGTAATCGAGCAAAAGACAAGAGATTTTAGCTTACAAAGCATTGGGAAAAACACACCACACCAAGAACATTTGCCCTCCTAAGGTGGAAATTTTCGCTTAGATGGCAGTTCAATCCAAGGTGGCTGCGAGTTCGGTGCTCATGGGTAGAAACATGATTTTAGAGGGACAGTCTATTTCTTGCCCTCTACGCTCTTTGCTCATGGAAAATCCACAACACCTGTTTTTGCACTGTCCACTTTCATGGGCTGTTTGGTCTCAGATTTTAGAATGGTGGCATGTTCAATGGGTTTGTCTCGAATCTCTAGATGACCATCTAAGGTGGTGGATGAATTTTAAGTTCAGAAATCTGGAGAAAAGCTTGTGGGAAACTTCCTTCTTTGCAACGTTGTGGTCGTTATGGTTGGTGCGAAATGAGTATGCGTTTAACATTGCAACGGTGACAGCTGAGGTCGTGGTGGACAAGGTAAAGACTAGAGTCGCTACGTGGGTTAAGGCTAAGTTCGATATTAAGTTGTATACGGTGGAGGAATTTAAGATTTTTTTGGATGGAATTAGGTTGTTAAAACTGTGAGGAGTTGTTTTGTCTGTTAGGTGAATTTCGTTTCCTCCAACGTTTTGCTGGAGGGTGATGTCAAGTGTTCTCTTTTTAGTTCCTGTTTTGTGCTTGATCGCGTAAGTGTTGTATGCTTATTGTGGTTGAGACCTTGATGTACCTCTTCGAGCTTGCAATAAATTTTCATTTGCCGAGCAAAAAAAAAAACACGATTTACAGCTTTAGCAATTTAATTCCATCCAAAAAAATCTTAAACTCCTCCACCTAATATACCTTCACATCGACCTTTGCCTTATGATTGTGCTATCAATCTTTGCTCTCAATCTTTGTTCTATGGTTGTGCTATCAATCCTTTCTCTATGCGTGCCTATCATTAATTCCTCGTCCTTGAAATGTTTCTGAATGACAGTTTGATGCTCACATGTATTATGTGACTTGGGTCTTAGGCTAGCTCTGCCTGTGCGCTAACGTCAATATATAAACGTCACCAAATTGGTGTGTTATTATTATTATTATTATTATTATTATTATTATTATTATTATTATTATTTGTAGATTTTCTTTATAACTTTATAAGTAATGCTACATGATGTGACTCCAATAGAGAGAAATATTGCAACAAGCACTCGACATCGTGGATACGCAATTAAAAAAAAAACACACTATTTGGGATGAGATTTTGATACTCCTTTACAACCACGAACATGACAGTGAAGCTTCTCCTCCTTATTAAGGATGCTACGAAAAACGATTTACTATTTTTATTTTCACACGCCTAAATGATATTGGATCTCATAAAGTTATTTCTTCGGGTTTTTCTTTTTCTCCGGCTTGATACTATTGAGGGTCCTTTTAATATTTTTAATTTGTTTTCAAAAATTAATAAATTCTTTCACCTTTCAAAAATAAAAAATAAATAAAACTATTTCTTGTACGTACCTAATATACATCAATTTTTGGGGCTAATGGGGAATTTTTTGAAACAAGGTGGCTAATGTCGATCAATAAGATTTAGCACTGCTTATTTTGGAAAACTCACCCTTTAATGTTATTATTCAAAAAAGAAGATTTAGAGTTATGTTAAAATCATTTGAACTGATGCTTTATAATTTGATTAATTTGACGTTCTAGGCCGGTTTTTCATACAGTCCAACGGGGCTCTGAGCATTAGCTAAAGAATATTACGCGGGAAAGTTATTCCGAGAAAAATGGATTGAAGCGAAGTGAAGTAAAGGAAAATTTACTTTTCGAGTGTTCAATTGACAAAGTAAAACTTATTGTCCTTGGAGAAAACTTTCCAAGGACCTAAAATTATTCCTACCTTTTTGTAGGATGTGTTTGGAGGAAAGTAAGTCCCTGTGAGAAAAGCATTTATGAAATCCCCACTATTTTCTAGGTAACTTTTTTTTTTGAATGAGGGACATAAGGGTAAATCCACTCACCCAAACACCTAGGCAATTGCTAATTAACTAGGTGAATGTGAGAGGATCTTAAACCCCCCCCCCCCCCCCCCCCCCCCCCCCCCCCCCAACACACACACACACACACACACACACAAAATTTATGGAAATTAAAGTCAGTTTTGCTCTCCTTTCCCATCCTTTTTTGTCATTTGAATAGGGCCTAGGTGTTTTACTTCTGAACATAATGGTTTCTTCTCTCATTTTAAGCTCTCAGTATCATTTCTAGGATTATCAAGTTAACATTCATTCTAGAAAAGTGTTACATCAAAACATAAAGAAATATAGACATATCAATCTACGCAATTATTTTTTGCAATATATTATTTTTCTATTTTTCATTCCATATAAAAACTAAGGACAAAGTACAAACGAAACCAAAGTTTCTCCTTCTTTCTTATTATGTTCCATTTCATTCCTTTTATTTTTCCTTTTGTCCTATGGAGTACTTTTTTCAGCAACCAATTATATAAGAGGGCCTCCAAGGACCACCAGTAGTGGTTTTCAAAGTGGATATAGTGGAGATTGCCGCATTGATTTTGCCTAAGAAATTTGGGGTGATATTCTTCTCTTAGTGGTTGACCCTAAAAGCTTGAATTAAAGTCTATGTTAGGTTTAGAGTGCCCATGAATTTGGTTACAGACACTCTCTACGATTGCTCTAAAAATTTGCTTGTAGATCGCAGTAGTGGTTTACAAAGCGGATATGGTGAAGATTTCGTGTATAGATTTTGCCTAAGAATTTGGGGTGATCTTCTCTTAGTGGCTAACTTGGAAAGTTGAATAAAAGTCTACGTTGGGCTCGGAGTACCCCACAGATTTGGTTACAAAATGTCACCCCATGCGACCGCTTTAAAAATATAGTTGCGGGTGTGACGTCGAATGCCGTAAGAGGCTTAATTGAAACCTTTTATAACACCAATTAGTTTTAGTAGAGATGATAGAAAAACAATCCAACAAGTGGTATCGAACTAGTAGGTTATGGGTTCGAATCGCAAGAGCACCATCATGTGGGAGGGACTATTGGGCCAAGAATGCCCTTATGGATACACAATATATGTCTTTCCCTGCGATCGCTCGAATGTCATTGTAGATTTAACTGATCATAACCCTCCGGCCCTAACACCAATTCATTTTGTGATAGAAGGTGGAAAAGCGGTCCTACAGTATACTTGTATATATAGCTCAAGTGCAAGTTGTGATAACAGAGTGTCTAGGGAGGAAATAGGACCGATGGCCAGTACTCCCATCAATGTCTCCATTAGCTTAGTCTTGTATGCTCTTCTTGCTCCTTTTTCCCTATTTCTCTCCTCCTCAGATAAGGTCTTTGCATTTGATGGCGACCAGACTTTTCATACAGTTCAAATCAGCTCTCTCCGGCCATCTTCTGTTTGCAGCCCTTCTACCAAAGGTTACATGCATGATCCTCTCTCTCTCTCTCTCTCTCTCTCTCTCTCTCTCTCTCTCTCTTAATTGTGTATGAGAAAAAGATTTCTTTTCTATTTTCTAGATCACAGCGAAAGGGGATCAATGAAAGTTGTTCATAGACATGGACCATGCTCTGAACTCAACCAAGACCAAACCAGCGCTCCAACTTTGACAGAAATCCTCTTTCATGACCAATCCAGAGTCAACTCAATTCAAGATCGACTCAACTTCAACAAGGCCCAGAAAATATCGTCCAAGGGATCCCGAACCACTCTACCGGCCAAGTCCGGCAACTCAATTGGCTCTGCTAACTACATCGTGACGGTCGGACTCGGGACTCCCAAAAGGAGCCTATCCCTCATGTTCGACACCGGCAGCGGCCTTACCTGGACTCAGTGCCAGAAATGCGTAAAGTATTAACAAGAGCCTTTTAAAAAATTAGAATTTCATATAAGTTTTTTATTTCGACTTTTTGGTTTAAAATCAAGTAATGCTGCATAAAATAGGACAGGGGTTGTTGCAGCATCCTTGCAAAAAGCGGTGTTGAGCGGTCGATCTAGCCATCTCAGCATGGACAGTTTGGATTGAATCTGAGCCCATATAAATTTGAACCGTTCATTGTTCCGTTAAATTCAAGTCGCCGATTGTCGCCGATTGTTGAGATAAACGGTCAGATCGACCGCTCTGCGTCCGCTTTGCAGGTGCTTCTTGGCTGCATCCCGTGTTCCGACAATAGGACGGAAGGTAGGATTTGTTGTAGTACTTGTTGACTGCATGGCCATAAGTACTAATGTCCGATTTTTTTGATCAATCCACGCCAATAGGTGCTACAAACAGAAACAGCCCATCTTCAACCCATCCGTGTCCAAATCATATAGAAACTTTCCTTGCAGTTCAACACGGTGCTCTCAACTCACCTCCGCCACCGGAATCTCCCCGGGCTGCGCCAACTCCACCTGCATCTACGGCATTCAGTACGGCGACTCCTCCACTTCCATCGGATTCCTCGCCTCCGAAAAACTAACCTTAACTTCCTCAAACGTTTTTCCAAATTTTATCTTCGGCTGCGGCAATAACAACCGAGGCCTCTTCAGCGGTGCTGCCGGACTTCTCGGCCTCGACCGCGACCCGTTCTCCGCTGTCTCCCAAACCGCTTCCAGATTCGGAAAGTACTTCTCCTATTGCCTTCCAACACCGTCGAGCTCAGCCGGAACCCTAACTTTCGGAAAAGGCGTAACAAATTCCAGCACTGTGCAATTCACTCCGTCACCGGTTCATCCAAAAGCGCGGTCGTTTTACTTCGTCAACATCATCGGGATTAAAGTCGGTGGACAGAATTTATCGATCTCTGAATCGGTGTTCAAGACTCCCGGCACGATAATCGACTCCGGCACTGTCATCACCCGACTTGCGCCGGCGGCATACGCTGCTCTCCGGACAGCTTTCCAGCAAGCGTTGAAGAATTACACGTTGATCGAAGGCATATCAATTTTCGACACATGCTATGATTTTACAGGTTACGACACGGTGACAATTCCCAGGATAAACTTCTTGTTCGCCGGGAACATCGAGGTTCCGATCGACATATCGGGGATACTCTACGATGTCGGCTTATCGCGGTTTTGTCTTGCGTTCGCCGGAAACAGCGATGCCTCCGACGTGGGTATCTTTGGAAATGTCCAGCAGCAGACTTTGGATGTGGTTTATGATGTTGCTGGTGGTAAGATAGGGTTTGGGACCGGAGGGTGTTCCTAATTATGGTGAAGCTAGTTTTGAGAAAAAAGAAGGTTCGGAGAATAACCAGGCCCGTCTGTTAGGGGAGGCGAGGAAGGCATATGCCTTGGAATGAATTTTCAATGCAACAATTATTTGTAAAATATTTCTATCATGAGGCGGGATCCAAACGTACATGGGATCCACATCATGTGGAGCCCCCAAAACATTTTTAAATTAAGGGCCCCAAAGTGCGGTAGGGCGTTATATTTGGTATGAAAAATTAGCACATTATATAAGAGTAATTACCACATTTGTCCCTAAAAGTTAGGGACAAAATCGGTCAAAAAACCGTCTGAACCTTAAAATTGGTCCGATTCGGACCGAACCATCTTATTTGGTCCGGTCTGCAGTTCTACGGTCAGGTTATGATTCCAAAAAAATAAGAATTATTAATTTTGGTTCAGTTACTGATTCTCAATTAATGAACCGTGGTTAAAACAGAACCAGACTGTATAAAACTAAGATAAATATAGAAATACATATCTGTGCAATTAGATATGTATTTGAATTTGGTAGGTTAATCTTTTCCTTACTAAACTTAATTTATTTAGAAATGAAATCTTATTTATTAGGAAAACTTTTATTTTCTTCCTTCTTTTCCTATTCCAGCAGATTATCTTCCTATGTCTTTAATTTTATGAGTTCATATTTTGTGAATAAGTGTTTGGATACATATCGGATATATAGAACCATACCGGTCTTGCAGTTTGATTCTGGTTAGGTTCCACGCATATATTGGTTAGGTTTTGGTTCCTAATTTTCCAAAACCGTTTGAAATGGTCCGGTTACTGATTTTCTGGAGAACCGAACTAATCCGAACCATGTACACCCCTACTAAAAATACTAGAAGAGTATCTAAGATAATATGGTCAGATTTTTTTTTTCATCCGCTTGGTATATTTAGATTCTTCTAATGACTAATGATTATTGCTTTCGAAAATTCAAACTACCTCTTCATGTGTAATTTTTGTTTCCCCATTTTTAGATTGATTTACTACTTATTTTGTTCGATCGTGAACTTACGACAGGGGCCCAATCTTGAAGTTTTCCCCGGGCCCCAGAAATGTGGGGGACGGCTCCGAGAATAACAAAGTATAAAGCTTCCAATTTTCATTTAATAATGGAACTCAAGTAAGTTGTATGTACCACATTGGTGCTATTTACGAGTGAGCATGGTCTGATTTGGTTCGGTTTTATTATAAACCAAAAACCAAAACAATACCTACGGATTATAAATTTTGAGAACCAAACCAACCCACAAAACGCAGAGAACCAAACCAATCCAATCCATTAGACTACGGTTCGGTTTCAGTTTTAACCACGGTTTGCTTTGAACTAAGCTATCATCTCCAAAAAAATATTTGAAGTACTTAAAATTACGGAGATAAATTTTAAAAAAACTTATATTAAAATCAATTTCATTCAAATTCTTAAAACAAACTAACATCAACTAACTAATTTAAGAGCAGAATACCAATAATTGCCTCAAACAAATAAGATGAAATACTGGTAAGTCACTAAAATGAACCAACTAAGAATACCACTTATTAAACATCTTAAGATAGTTTAACCAAATAAAAGGGCAAAGAGATGGATGCTACGTTAGTACATTAGGTTTATATAGTATAGGGATAGGTTTTCTTATATAGAAAGTAAGGGTGGTAATGGTAGTAGAGGAATTATAGGAATATGAATTGGAAAACTAAATATTGGTGAATATAATAGGGTCAATAAATTAGAAAAGTAGGCTCCCATATTTATTTGGTGAATCATAATTAAAATATATATAACTATACATATTATATATATATATATTATATACGGTTTGGATCGGTTTGAAACCATAACCGTGAATATGAATCCACAAACCAAACCATATAATGCGGTTTCTAATTTTTTTAAACCATGACCAAACCATACTACTAAAAAACCGAACCAAATCTTTCGGTTTGGATTGGTTTGGACTAGATTCACGGTTTGACGGATATTTTGCTCACCCCTAGTGCTATTATGGGGAAGCTGTCGCGGTGTGTTAGCCCTCACTACAAGAAATTCAGGATCTCTCAACGGTTTTTTTCGCAACGGTTGGAAAAACCGTTGGTATAGATGATGTATAGTAACGGTTTGCAAAACGTTACTAGAAATAGGACTATAGCGTACGGTTTTTATATAACCGTTGGTAAATTACAACACTATAGCAATGGTTATTATCTGACCGTTGGTAGATTACAACACTATAGCAACGGTTTTAATTAACCGTTACTAAAAACTGGACTATAGCAATGGTTTTTAATAACCGTTACTATAAACTGGACTATAGCAACGGTTTTCATTAACCGTTAGTAGAATTTTATACCGCCAAAGCCAGTTTTCTTTCATGCGATCGGTTTTCAAACTTAAACTAATGATCGGGACCATTGATTTTATTTTTCATGTTGATTAAATCGTTCTCGTACAAATTTGGCTCGATTGGATTTAGAAAATTTCTTTATCGATACACAATTTCATTAATAAAATAAGTTTTTCTGTCCAATAAGTGTGTAGCGATCGATACTTGATTAACTTCATTCTTGAACATACTTTAGCTACTCGACCGTGACACAATCATGATGATCGAGACCATTGCTTTTGTTAGGGCTATTTTTCCTAAATTGTTGTTGTGGTATTTTTTCCGGTATTATTTATTTAACGTATTTTTTTAGCATTTTATGGTAATTTTTGAAACTAATCATTTATTTTGGGATTAATCATTAATCTTAACAAGAATAAAAAGAAATATAAAATTGTGGACCGAAATTGGAAAAAAATATCATATAAGATGACACTAAAGACAACAAATGTTAGTTGTTTGATATTTTTTCGCCCATATTAATTTTTTATGCTTTTAGTTACATTTTTTTCAATTTTTTAGACTCATCTCATAGTAAGGACTGACCAATCAAAAAAATTTATGTGAATTTAACAAAAAGGAATAAAAAAGGATTAAAAACCGGAATTTTAAAAAAAGGATTAAAAAATCGGGCTAGTATAGTATAAATATTAAAAGATGTATTTTTTTTACACAAGTTATGGGCTAGCTCAGTTGGTTCGCGCGCGCGCGCGCGCACATGTGTGGTCAAAGGTTCGAATCTCAGGAGGAGCAAAGATTATTTCGTAGACACGTGGGTGCCACATCGGGGCCACGCGAGAGCCACGTCAGCACGTGAGTGACATGTGCCTGCCATGTCAGTGCCACGTGGAGGCTTACATCACACAGTGTTTTGTTAAAAAAAGAGAATAGCCTTTAGCAACGGTTATAACCGTCGCTAATGAAACCGTTAGTAAAAAAAATCTGTACCAACGCTCGGTTTTTTAGCAACGCTTTTGACCATTGCTATAGAACCTATAGAACGAATTTTTTGTAGTGCCTGCAGTGGTAGAAGCCATGCATGGCAATCCGAAGAGGGATTCTGCTAGGGAGTTAGTTGGGGTTAAGGTCAATTGTAGTGGAGAGTGATGCTCAAGTTGTGATTAAATGATAAATGGGCAGATTGTGACTAGTCAAGAGTTGGGGGTTATTATTCATGATGTCCAGGCCTTGGGTAGAAGTTTTCAAGTTTGTTCTTTTTCCTTTGCCTGTAAGTCTTGCAATATGGTTACTCATCTGTTGGAGAGCAAATGTATATTTGGTATAGGGTCTTATCTTTGAATTGATTTCCCACCGTTGTGGTTACTTAATCTCTTAGTTAGAGACGAGTTCCATTCTTGGTGTAATTATTTTCTTCGTGGTTATAGTATCTGTTATCAGTTGGAAAAAAAAAGAAAGTAAGTTAGTGATATGTACCCCATTGAATCAAGATACTCCAATTGGGAACACTACTCTTCGAGGTTCAGAAACAAGAGAAGATTTCTACTTGGATTTTCTCAGCAACCAAAAAGAGCTGCAATATATTTGTCTTGCGAAAGCATCTTCGGTTGAAATAAACGGATCCATATATAGGCCCGTCACAGAGCTCATTTTCGATGGGAGTAATTTCAGAAAGGAATTGATTTTGGCACCCTCCTAAAAAATGTGGCACTTCCTAAGTTGATATTCATAGTCTCTGGGGGAGTGTCAAAATCAATTCCTTATACGGATTGATTTTGATACTCTCCAAATTGATTTCAACACTCCCCTTTAGGAGTGCAGTTATCAATTTGGAGAGAGCCAAAAGTCACTCCCCTTTCAGAAACTGAAGGGGCAGGAAACATATTTCGATTAATTTCACGCGCTAATTATAGAGAAGAAATCGAAGTGGGGCATTATATGTGAGCGATTTCACCATTACCTAACAAGATAAAATAAAATAGGGGGAGGGGCGAAGAGAGACTTTCCTTTGGGAACACTAATACTCCATGTTGGAATCAGAAATTAGGGGTTTCTCAGGAAATTGTGTGGAACAATCTGCCCACATATGCAAGCGAGTGTTAGTAGGGCAGCTATACTCCACGGGGGCAGGGTTCGAGCCCCCGAAAAGGGAAACGTTGTAGTGCATTCTGTTTAGTGTGCTGTGTAGTGCGACATTGTAGCTGTTTAAAAGTGTTTTCAATGGTTCAAATTAAAAACAAACTCTTCCAGGTTTGTTTTTAAGCTGAACTGTTAGTTGATGAGATCGACAGCTATGTGCTGCCTTACATGGGCACTACACAGGGATGCATTACAGCACACCCGAAACATTTATCATTAACATTCTCCTACAATATGGCAAAAATAAATAAATATATGCCCATATGTAGTACTCTCACCATCCCAATTTGCTTGTTCCTTTTTTTTTTTCTCGACAAACGAAACTTTTATATAAACTCGGAAGTATACATTGAGGGAAAAACAAATAGAAAACAAACAAAACTAGCCCATCCAACAGAAAGTTGGATTGACTCAACACCTCAACATGAATTACAACTTGAGCTAACGAATACCATCAAGAAACACCTTAAGCGCGCTCCTCCACCAAATAAATCTCGATCGCGAACTTGGTCTTTATCCACATTGCAACTCTAGTTTTCACCAATTCCTCTACCACCTCAATACTCGTTGTTGCATTGTTAAACACATAGTCCTTCCGTGCTAGCCACAATGACCACAATGTGGCATAGAAAGATGCTTCCCACATATATTTCTCCTGATTCCTAAACCTGTTGTCAAATCACCATAGAGCTAGATCTGACAACGAATTAGGACAAATTCACGTAACATGCCACCAATGCAGTATTAGAGACCAAATATTTCAGGAGAATTGACAGTGCAAGAACAAACGATCCAGAGTTTCTAGTTGCAAAGAGCACAAAGGGCAGGATAGCGATTGTCTCTCTTGTATGATATTCCTACTGGATAGCACTGATCTAGTTGGAACCCTATCTTGAATCGCCATCCATGAAAATATTTCCACTTTAGAAGGGCAGAGATTCTCTCAAAGAGTTCCCAAAACTTGGTTCCTAGAATGACTAATCTGTTCCCATTTGTTATACATTGATTTTGATGAGAAACGTTTTTCAGCCGTCCACTTCCATTGTAGTGCATCCTTCTTGGCTTCATCGAGTGTCACCGAAACCAATCGTCGATGCAATTCCTCCGATAGGTTGTTCTCCCACACATTTAGTTGCGTCTTTCTATACTGTAACTTCCAGAGCAAATTCCCAGACCCTTCCTTCATTGAGTTGACCGTGCTTTCTTTTTGGCTACATATAAGAAAGAGTCGAGTGAATTCTTCTTTGAGAGTCCAATCCCCCAGCCAGATATTGTTCCAAAAGGAAGTCTTCTGTCCAAAATGAACTTGTATTCTAAATCCGTCAGTAAGAACCGAGCCAATGCTTGAAGACGGGTCCCTTAAAGAACAAATATCTCCCAACTGTTGGTAATGTGACCTGTCCTTGGTAACTCAGGTTACCAAGCTCCTTGTACCAGATTGTACTTCCTTTTGATAACCTTGACCCAGAGAGAGTCTTTGTCCTCGTTAAATCTCCACCACCATCTGGACAGCAGAGCTAGGTTTGTTGTATGAGTCTCCTAACTCCCAAACCACCAAACTCCTTCTTTGCTACTATTTCCCACTTCAGCAAATGCACCTTTTTCTTTTCTACTATGTCAACAAATTGTTTCTATAGCTTCTCTATAGCCTTCGCCACAGCCACGGGAATCTTGAAAATAGACATGAAATAGGTTGGCAGATTGGTGAATGATGAATTGATAAGAATGAGTCTCCCACAGGTGGAATTAGTTCTTCTCCACACATTTAGTTTTTTCTCCATCTTGTCTAAAACTGGTTCCCAAGTTTTAGTCCTTCTCGGGTTTGCTCCCAAGGGAAGACCGAGATACTTGATTGACAAAGATTCAATCTTACACGCCATAACCTGAGCGAGGGATATCACATCCGGCTGTGGGATATTAACTCCACACAACGAGCTCTTGGAGAAGTTGATTTTCAGCACAGACATGAGCTGGAAGCATCTAAGGATCCTTTTAATATTGGCCATCTCCTCTCTATCATTATTGCAAAAGAGGATAGTTTCATCAGCAAATTGGAGGTGGGACACAACTACCTCGTTGGCCCCAATCCTAACTCCTTTAATTATGTTTAGCTTCCTTGCTTTGTCAAACATAATGTTTAGAGCTTCCACAACTATGTTGAAAAGAAAAGAGAATAAAGGGTCCCTTTGCCTAAGGCCTTTCTGAGTTTTGAATTTTGTAGAAGCTAAGCCATTGATCAACACAGACATGGATACCAAGGAGAAACACCTCCTTGATCCATCTACACCAGTTCTCCCCGAACCCCAATTTTGAGAGCAAATCAAGCAAAAATTCCCGGTTAACGTAGTCATAGGCTCTTTCAAAATCAATTATAAGAAGTAAACCTCCTTGATTTCTTGTCTTCCAACTATGAATTACCTCATAAGCTATCAAGATCCCATCCAGAATTTGTTTACCTCCAATAAAGGTGGCTTGAGACTACCAATAATTGAAGGTAAATGGATTTTAATTCTGTTTGCTTGTTCCTTTTGGGGAAGCGAGTTTTTATGGGTAGAGTGATGAAAATATAACTGATATTGATTGTCTCTATTTGTCTCTACTTTATGCTTCATTGACATGACACTTAATGTTGAAAAGAAAAGATGAAAGAGCGTTACACAACTTTTTATGTTGACTTTTCAAAATGGAGATTCAAAGCCACTAAATATTGGCCGGAGAAAAAAACCTGAAAATGCGATGACAGTAAAGGTTGTTATTTATATGTTAAGGCCTAGTTTTTCAAATGTGTTAAAAGTACTAATGGTGCTTTTTTTTATTTATCGCTAATTAGTTTATATATTATAGGCATGATCTGGCGGTTTGGTCATCTTCATGGTTTTTTTTTTTGCTCGGCAAAGAAAATTTTATTAGCTCAAAAAGGGTACATCGAGAGAGGAACCCGCTAAGCACACACGCTTAACGAGAGAGAAAAACAAGGCGGAAAACCAGGAAAAAGAACATAGAGGACCATCCAACAGAAAATTGGATCGCCCCCACCCTCAATGCAAGTTTCACTTGCTACACTTTCTCCTTTCTCATTCTGTGGGCACACGCCCCGAAAATCGCCCGATTTTGGTTTCGATGCATATTGTTTGGGGGGGGGGGGCGGCCCTTTTTGGAAAATAGCGCGGCGAAACGCTTTGATTCAGAGTCGCCACTCAGGTTTTAGCGGAAGAACACCCAAGGAACCGAACTCGAGAACGTTGGCTACGTTTTGCTTTGATTTGAAAAAGGTTTGACTTGATTTGAAAAGGCGTAGACTGGTCCGTCGTCACCTTCGATATCTGAGGTTCGGGAGCCAGGTTACGAGAGGGGAAGGGTTTTATGGCACCCCTCTCGCTCAATCCGGAGATCGGTCTCTACTCGGGCATTTTATTAAAACATTTGCATTTTTCTCTCATTTGATCATTTTTAGCCAGTTAGGGCGGGGGAACAGTTAATAGGGATTAAAACTGTAACACGTTGCAGTTTGCATGACAAAAATGTTTATGGATGCTAGTTTGCTTGAATTGAATTAAATGTAAGAACATAGATTGAGAACAAGCGCTGCCAGAAGTTCAACGGGGTGATGTACGCTGTCCGTCGGGTGCATGAGCAGGCGACATGCTGGCACGCCATGGCCAAGCCACTGCACGCCAGCACACCCTGCGCACGCCACCTTCAGACTAGCGTACACTACCACACCGATTTCTTACAGCTCCTACTCTCAATCCTCTGGGCTCTGGAAGGGACCAGTGCACACCCAGGGCAAACCACGCAGTTTATAATATGGATTATGCATATGTACAGACATAAGGAATGGCCAGTAGCCAGGAAAATAGCAAGACAGACCCCATAAACAGAGTGGGGAGGAACAAGAGGTCAGGATTGAACTGGGATGTAAGGGCCAGGCACTGGTCTTTAACAAACATGCCGTACGCCACCCTGTGGGAGTCGTACGCCAGGTTTGCATGTGAACCAGTGTTTGGCTTTACATCATCTGGGTTCTGGAACATGACCAGACATACCCCAGTGGCCTTGAGAATAAAAATGGGTACAAGTATTGAAAACTACATTTGAACAGTTCTAAGATACAGAAAGCAATAGAGTGGTTATTAGCATGCTAGAAGGTGATGACATAAAGGAAATGAGCAATAAATGAGCCCTTCATGGTCCCCACGCCAGCTGTGCACGTACAGCCAAAGGTGGCGTACGGCTAAGAGGAGCTGGCATGCGCCATGGATTGGCTCCTACGACTGATTTATTTTACCAGAAAGGGGCCTGGACTAGTATCAGTTACTAGCCAGAACCCTTCTGGTTCCCCTCAGGGGTTGAAAACAGAACGCAGCACAAAGGTGGTATACCTTTGGTGCAAGAGAGAGGAAGGATGGTGGTGAGCTTTGGTTGAAGATGGAGGCTATATGACGACTGATCAGAGAGAGGAGGGGGGTGTGAAGCTTCTCTGTTTCTCACTCTTACAATGGGAGAGCAAGGGCAAGAGAGAAGAGAGGGAGTGGACTTAGAGAGTAATGAGGTTAACCCCTTGCAAATGAATGCAAGGGGGGGTATTTATGGTGGAGAGAGGAGCTGAAACTAGGGCTAATAAGCTGGGGTTAGGGGCTGGTTTGGGCTGGTTGGGTTGAGTGAGGAGCTTCCCATGCATTAAATGCATGGGACTAGGTGGTGGGTAGTGTAGGAGTGAAAGAGGGACGGGCCAGAAGAATATAATCATCAGGGGCACTGTTCCCTATACTTTGGAGCCGCAAAAGTCTCGGTCGCGTGTCATAAAAACGGTGATTTGACTGGTCTTGACCCTCCGTACGCCACCTACGACCTGCCGTGCGCCAGGTCAAACTCAGTCAACGGTCGATGTCCGACACGTGGCAAATTCTTGGCGCACGCCAAGGAGGAGGTGGCGTAAGCAAGGTATGGTTTTGCTGAGGCTTATTTGGCTCTGGATTTGAAGGGCTTGAGGTGGGCTTGAAGGGAGAGAGTTCAACGCTCAAAGCTCAAATCCTTCCATCGACTCTGAACTGTTCTTGACCGTTTATCATCATCGGGTCAACAAAGAAAGTAAAAGGACTAATCTGGACAGCCCAGAATGGGGTGTCTACAGAAGCCCCCCTTTGACGGCACTTGGAGCACCATTTGGTTGAATGGAGACAAGTAACGTCAAAGGTTATCTAGACACCCTACTCTTGACTATCCTGAGCAAGATAAAGAAGACATGAACCTTAAAGAACCTGATCGGTGGGTCCAGCCAGACAGATTATTTGAGAAAGACTACTGCCTGCGGAGGGCAAAAATTGGACGTGTGGACCGCCGTTGATTTGAAAATTGGACGGATAGACCGTCATTGATTTGAAATTGGACGGGTGGACCGTCATTGATTTGAAATTGGACGGGTGGACTGTTGTTGATTTGAAATTAGGCGGACGGATCGCCGTTGAATTGATATTGGGAGGACGGATCACCGTTGATTTGATATTGGGCTGGCGGTTCGCCGTTGAATTGATATTGGGCGGACGGATCGCCGTTGAATTGATATTGGGCAGACGGATCGCCGTTGATTTGATATGGGCGGACGGATTGCCGTTGATTTGATATGGGGCGGACGGATCGCCGTTGAATTGATATTGGGCGGACGGATCGCCGTTGAATTGATATTGGCGGATGGATCGTCGTTGATTTGAAATTGGACGGGTGGACCGTCGTTGATTTGAAATTGGACGGGTGGACCATCGTTGATGGGGATCAAACCGTCCTCGATACATAGAACTCCAACACCCACGGGTAGGTCATGTCAGGTAGGTTAAATTCCATCTGTTGGGAATCAGAGCCAATCTCCTTATCAAAGACTATCCGAGACAAAGCAATAAGGCTGTTGGAAGATGCGCTTTGAAGCAAGACTGAAGTAAAAGTATCTGTTCGGGGCAAGCCGATGCAGACTCTCCTGGGGAATAATTAGTTGCAGATGGACAGACCTATCGAAGAATATTCTGATTGTCGAACCATCGTTGATTTGAGACGGTGGGTCATCGTTGAGGGACAACTCGTTAAACCATCATTGATTTGAGTCGGTGGGTCATCGTTAAGGGACAACTCGTTAAACCATCGTTGATTTGAGACGGTGGGTCATCGTTGTGGGACGACTCGTTAAACCATCGTTGATTTGAGACGGTGGGTCATCGTTGTGGGACGACTCGTTAAACCATCATTGATTTGGTTGAAAGAGGGTATGAACTCTGTTGAGAAACGGGGATGGGCAGACCATCATTGAATGCCGAGATGGATTCTTCTGGGGAATAATCAATTGCGGACAAATCCTTATCCTTAAGGATCGAACCTTCTTCGGCCTAAAGAAACTTCGGCAGCCACGAGTAGGTCGTGTCAGGTAGGTTAAATTCCATTCGTTGGGAATCATAGCCAATCTCCTTATCAAAGACCATCCGAGACAGAGCAATAAGACTCCTGGAAGCTGCACTTGCTGTAGATAGATGTGGATCAGGATAGGCGGACGGTTGTTATAGACTTTTTGGATGGGCGGACCACCGTTGCGCTGGACGGTGGGCGATATTCTGAATGCCGTGAAGGGTTGGAAACAGACGATATGGCTGATCGCCATTGATGGATTGAAGTGGACGACATGGCTGATCGTCATTGAATTGCATTGATTTGATTTGAAGGACGATATGGCTGACCGTCATTGAATTGGATTGATTTGATTTGAAGGATGATATGGCCGACTGTCGTTTGATTGGATTGATTTGATTTCAAGGACGATATGGCTGACCGTCGTTGATTGGATTGATTTGATTTGAAGGACGATATGGCTGACCGTCGTTGAATTGAATTGATTTGATTTGAAGGACGATATGGTTGACCGTCGTTGAATTGAATTGATTTGATTTGAAGGACGATATGGCTGACCGTCGTTGAATTGAATTGATTTGAAGGACGGGTAGACCGTCGTTGACTTGGACAAAACCGGAGGATCATTCTTCAGAATGAGCATGCCGTCAATGAACTTGGATTTGAGTTGCACGAGTCATTGCTACTTTGAATTGTATTCTGATCACCAAAATGTGCTCCAGGTGCTAGCAGAGTAGGTTGTGTGCTTGACATTTGCCATGGAGAAATGGATAGGGAAAACGGCATTTGGCACCCTCCTTACCATTGCACCATCCAGAGGAGCGGCTCCGGCTCCAATTCCAGTAATGACTAGATCCCAGGTATGAACCCGCAAAAGCCTGATTACTTGCTGCCTTCGCTGTTGGATAAGCATGCTTTGGCGCTTGATAGACTTTTCCTGTTTTGAACAGTTGATATACAATATGCAATGATATGTACTAAATTGCATGCACAAATTGAAAATGCAGGCGCAAGCTAAGGGCGGCTCTTAAGAGGACAATGACGCCTGAAGACTACCACTGAGTCTCTTTACTTTACTGTCTTTTGCTTTTGAGTTTCGGGCTTGCGCGACAAAATAGATGGGCATTGAGCGGGCTGGTGTGCCTTAGTTGACATAGTAACGGTATTGGGCCAGTGTGCCCCTTCCTTAATGCTTAGGCAGATGTGCCCCATAGATATGTTTTGCTTAGCCTTGGGCTGACATGCTCTGTTGTTCATGAGATTCCACTGCTTGGATAGAAGATAGAAGCTGGGGTAGCAATGTGAAACTTGAATTTTTCAGTTTATTGACTCTCTTTTGAGAAAGAGCGCGTAAACCCATCGCTAATATCTAATTTGCATTGACAAGTGAGCTGAGTCGACATACAAACACACATATATGTGCAGACTTGCCTAGCTCGAATGAAAAAAGAGAAGAGCCCCTAGGATGCGATGCGGACTCTTAGATTCGCGGAAAAATGAAATCTTGGGCTTTAATGAGCCAAAATTCAAATATCCCGTAGACAGGTGAAACTGACACTCACGTAATGTCAAATAGATGTACAATGACCTGTATGAACAAACAAAATTGAGAAGAAAGCCCCAGAATGGGAAACAGATTAAAACACTCGAAGAATGTCGCAAAGATGGACAAAAAGACGCAAAGAGATGACTCGTATAGGCCCGGACTGAAACCGACACCCCCATGCAGTCATATTAGGTCCGCATGACTTGCATGGTATAGAAAACTTGGCA
Organism: Rhododendron simsii; assembly: GCA_014282245.1. Taxonomy (NCBI): domain Eukaryota; kingdom Viridiplantae; phylum Streptophyta; class Magnoliopsida; order Ericales; family Ericaceae; genus Rhododendron; species Rhododendron simsii. The sequence continues at coordinate 39,515,467 of CM024954.1, forward strand.
AAAGCCCCTTCAATGACATTTGAGGTACTTTTAACTTGATGAATCGGCGGTAGTGGCCGACTGCTTCTGAATGCTGCCTGAATTGAAGAAGTGTGCGCAGGCTCGGGACTAACGCACATCACTTTGAATAAATGAGCGTGAACCTCAAAGTAGCGCGCATGGCTACAAGTCTGCTGCGGTTGCTTACACTAGACTCTGCTGATTTAGAATAATCTGTGAGCCGTTTAGGCCACGCAAGCATTTCGTTCTGTTTTTGATGCTTCAAAATTTTTTAAGGCTTTACGCTCAGCTTTGAAATTGAAGAAGTAGTTTGAAATAAAATTGAAAGACGAAAGGTTTCCCCCCTTTTGATTCTCCAATGAAACTTGTCTTCTTGTTGACCTTGCCCGACCTCTGATGTTCATCAAAATGTCAACCATGGATTAAGTTGATAGCTTATGGCTGAACCTCAAGGAGGGGTTGCCCATGTACCCCATTTAGGTGACCAATGCGGCGAACCAAAGTCGCAAACCTTTTATCAAGTTGAATAAATTGTGACCGAGTCTCAGGGAAGGATTTGTCAAAACATAGTTCAGGCAGCCAACGTGGTGCATCAAAGCCAAAACTTGAGATCCATTTGATAGAGTATGACCGAGTCTCGAAGAGAGAGACTGCCAACGTATCCCCTTCTGGGGAATCAGGTCAAAACTTAGTTCAGGCCAAGGTCCACTCGTGTATTTTACCTCTCTTTTTACGCTCTAACTTTTGCCTAGTACCGCCGACTTGGGTCTTCGGTCTAGCGAGCTTTCTACCTTTTGCCTATTTATTTTTGCCTAGATCGCCTCCTTAGGTTTTCGATCTAGCAGGCTGCTCTAACTTTTGCTTGGAATCGCCCACCCTTGTGGTTTTCGACCCAACGAGCTTCTCTCAAGGAAAAATAGCACTTGAATTGATCCATGTTGACCACAGTGTTGAATTCGTTCCCGTCGATGACTTTTGACTGCAGCCCCAGATGAAATGGCTTTAATAGTGAAGGGGCCTGACTACTTCGGTTGGAAATGCCTCGCTCCAGGCCACTTTTGCACCTTTTAAATGTGCACTTGATGGGATGTTGCTGTTACTGTTTTGAACATGGTATGAGGCCTGGAACCTTCTGAGCTTCTGTTTTCTGACTTGGCATCCGATAGTAGGGGATTCAATGCTTCTTTATCTCATGATCAACGTCAGGCGTGTCTTTGTGAGACCATGCCAAGATGTTGTTGAATTCTTTGAACAAGTCTGAACGGGCGCAATGCTTTTCTGGAGACAGCGCTGAAACAATTTGAAGCTTCCGGGGTCTACCTCATCTTTTAAGTTTATTAGAAATTACTTTTTTTTTTTTTTTCTTTTAGAGGCTGAGCATGCCTTTCGTCTTCCTTTCGACGAGGGAACACATTCCCTTGGGGAGATCCCATCAAAATCTATCCATTCGTCGTCAGGGTCGACACAGTTTATTCAAAAGCCAGCAAAGTACTTAGAAGCAGGATAATGCCATCATAAAACTCTCGGGGTTGCCAAGTACAACAAAAAGACTCGAATAGAAGCTACGACATGGAGGGCCAAGAGGCACAAACTCCGACTCAGAGCTAGACTTAGACGACTAGACAGACACTGTGTCAGACCCAGACTCAAAAAGTGTCAATGCAAAATTAGACGCGAATTTGAAATGTAATTTTTTTAGTTAACCCTTGACTTCCTTGCAGAGAGGTGGGAGCTAGAGGACAACAGGCCCAAGGCAACAAGCACTGCGACTCTTCGGCCAGGCCCACTTGAGAGAACTCCTGAATAAACAGCCCAAAGTCCGTTTTCTCTTTGATTGATAAGCTTTCTCTTGAATTCCTCCTTTGTAGGCTCCTCATTACCTGTCAATCCATGGTGTTCGGCAACAAGGAATCTCGACTCACCGTGGTCATGCAAGTTAACCTCGGGTTAAGACGGGAGAGACAGATTGCTTGGATG